>JANIJG010022014.1:7364-18516 GCA_024611175.1 Megaceryle torquata | reverse complement strand
ACAGGCTGCCCAGGGAGGTGGTGGAGTCACCATCCCTGGAGGTGTTTAAAAAATGAGTAGACATAGCACTTGAGGCTGTGGTCTAATGGATAGATAGATGTTAGGATGAAGGTTGGACTTGATGATCCTAGGGATCCTTTCCAACCCTAATGATTCTATGATTTTCACTAACAGATAACCAGCAGGCACAAGGAACCCAGAGGGGAAAAAGCACAAGGCAAAATTCAGCCCATGCATCTTACTGACAGCTCACCTTGTCATACAACATGCTTTGTCATAACTACGTTTTTACCTCAGGGCAGCTCATGTGCAACACTGGCTACATGATTAAAAAAAAAAACCTCAACGAATATTTTTTTGGCTAATGGTAAAGATAAGACTCTCAAGAGCCTCTGGAAGCTGATAAATAAGGGTAGGTGTGAATTGCATAAAGCAGTTTGTCAGGGTTTGCCCCAATTTCAGCAATCCTGTTTCAGCAGTTTTCTCTGGATAGATCAGGAACAGGGATAGCATTCTGACCCCACCTAGCCTCTTTAAGCTTCTAAGCAGTAAAGGAGTGGTCACAGTCCCTTGAAATTCAGTGCAAGCTCCCCCTTGACCAGAAGATCAGGTAAGAGAAAGCTGGAGGGGGAGAGGAGAGCCAAGACAGGCAGGAGCAAGCTTCCCTGCTGCAGTCTGAATTCTGCACACTGAAAACACGGCCCATGCAGCAGCAGGCACTGGATGATCCCAAGCCACCAGTACTTGTCAGCATTCCCCATTATACAGCTGATGAGCAACTGCATCTCCAGAGCTGCAACAACTAAAGGGCTGCATCTTTGATGGGAAGTGGGCTTGAAGAAGGAAGCATTTAAACTCTTGCCCATGAAGAGTCACAGAATTTCTTTTATGGTTTACAGCTTAGAATCAACATTTGGGGATAATTAGAAGGAAAGCTACATGTGTTTGACAATTCACAAGGCCTAAAGAATTAACTCTCTCTCTGCTGAAGGGGACACACATTTTCCAGGAGTATTCCTTTTAAAAACAGATTATTCACCCAATCAGTAGAACATCGTGTGTCAGGTGCATTAGGTCACAGTCAATTACCTTTAACAATTTCTAATCTTTCCAGTTTCACAGATCAGGGAGGACTGGGTCAGCCCTGTCTATTCTAAAGCAGCAATTAATCCAATCAATCAGAGGTGTGACTGCTTTAACTGGCAAAGTGAATGCCCTAATGCAGACACAGTAAAGGTACCTTTAGCTGTTATCACACAAGCAAGCATAAGTGATTGTACTGACTGTCAGTTCTACCTAAATGACTTTTGAACCGGCTGTCCAATTTCAACCACTGGGGCAAAGGACTGAGAAATAATTACCCTCCTACTGATTCAACGTCAAAGAGTGGCAAGAGAAAGGAAAGAGAGAGAAAAAGAAGCATGTATATGCTGAAGAGTGAGTTACTCTACTTGACCAGCCAGCATGTACTATGCAGCTGGTTCATCAATGCACACATAGCTCCACCTCAGCCACAACACAAGGTGCTGCTTGCCCAAGGAACATAAGAGCAAGCTGGGCACTGTAGAGAAAGAGTAGAGGATGCCTTGAAGGGAAAGACAAAACTAGAAGTACTGTGAGGAAGTTTAGACAACATGGTGGGGAAGAAGAGGATTGTGTGGGAGGTTGGTGAAATGGGGAGGATCTCTGGATTTTGTGGGAAAGAATAACAAAGGAAGTGAAAGCTCTGTGGTAGGGAGAGGGGGTTGTTGAAGAGATGTCAGGGACCTGACTTTATAGTAATGTGGAAATAAGAAAATGCACAGCTAAATGTTACAGGTTCTGCTGCACGTGGAACTGTGACAGTACATCTACACTTCAGTAGTAGAGCATCAGCTTAACTACAATTATTATTTTTTTTAAAAAGGAAGCACAGTTAAATCTGCCAGCATTTTATGCCTCCCCCAAATGGCATTCAAGGGAGAACCAGGTCCAGGTGGAGGCAGCAGCGATGTTCCCCATTCAGTGGGTGGTATTCTTTGTTCTGTGTCAGCTTGAAACTAATGCCTCAGCACAGGGGATTCTACTCTGGAATTTAAACAACACTTAAACAGGGATCTTGTTCACAGGTGGTTATTAAAGGATTTTCTGGCACTTTTCACTTCCATCTGTGTGCTCACCCCAGCATCTATGCCAAATTCCCATTTGGACTACAAAGTTCTGTCTACAGAAATCCCCCTCACTAGTTCAAGTGGATACAACATTTTTTCCCACTTCCTTTCCTAAGGTCAAATTCAGCTCGTAAGCATGTGTGGTTCCCAAATGAGGTGAATGGAAGTCCCAGATGCTCCTCAGAAAAGGCCCCAGCAGTCAGCAGCTGTGCAGCATTACCCAGTCCTGCGTAACCATTGCCACATTCCATATGGGAAGTGGCAGAAGAAACTCCTGAATAGGTAAACTTTGTTCTGAAGTTGTTCTCTACAAAATTCCTCAACATGGGCATTTTGGAAGCTTTTAGCAATAGCTTAAAGGATTCCCTGATTTTTTTAAAGCTCTTATTACAATCTGGAATTTATTTTTAAAGCTCATCTGTAAGAGAAGCAACATTTAAACCTCGGGAAGTAGCACAACAGCCATGTTGTTTATTTCATTAACAGTTCCAAATGGAACATCATATGACTAACTCCAATAAAATATTTAAAGTTAAATTTTATCCACTTATCCCTACCAGTCCCATTTCAATAATTAAATCTGTCCTAAGATGAGGACCATATGGGTGGCAGCAGAGCTCACCACTACAAATGGACTTGATCTAATTCTTTCCTCAAACTTTGCTACCAATTACATTCCTATTTGAACTTCAATTTTAAAGGAATTATAAAGAAAGGATATCCTTTTTTTTTAAACTACAGAGATGTATCATGAGCTGAGGGGAGGAGTTTGTGCTTCCATGCTGCAAGAAGACAGGCTGAATCCAGTCCGTCTAAAACCTGCCCAGACCAGTGACACAGCCTGCTTGCCATCTAGCTCTGCAGATGCTGAAAACCTCCCCCGCTCCTCGAAACAGGCATTTTGCATTAGTTCACCCAAACAGGCAAACACATACAAACTTATGGAGCAGTCTGGCCTGAACTCCATTTCTGCCTTCTCCTGACTAAGTGCTTCCACCACTAGTCTAGAGCCAACACAGCAGCCAAGACCCGGCTGCTTCTCGCCAGCGCTCCCTCTGGCCCGTCAAGCAGCAGTCCTGGCTGTGTAGCAGCTCACATTCAGGAGGAAGGGGACAGAGAAGATGTTTCTGCACAGCATCTTTCAAGATCTGCCTGTGTTGGCTTGATAAGTCAGCTTCTAGGCAGAGCCCACGACTGTGGTTAGGGGAACAACTGAACCAAATTTAATAAGCTTTGAGGAAATCCCAGGTTATTTTCTTAGAACGGCACTGACACAGTATAGGCAGCTCACAACAGACAGGAAGCAGGAGAAGAGTGAGCCTGTGTCTACCTGTGAAGACCAGGAAGGACATCCCATTTACTGAGCCAACCACCCTAATGCTGTGCCAGCCTCTACAGAACTGAACTCTGCTCCAGGCTGACACTGAAGGAATGACAGTAACATCAGACACAATGCATAGTTAATCCCCTGGCCACATGCTGACCTTTGTGCAAATTTAAACTGACCAAGAACCCCCCCCACCCTAATACATTCATGTCAAGCAATGCAAAGTTCACCTTGTACTTTAAATATAGGGGGGGGAAGGGAGGGGGGGGGGGGAATCCCATTTGATCTGGGTTAAATTGAAATCAGCTTCATCTGACCAAAATTCTAAGTGCCTATGAGTTACTTTCTGTGGTAAACCAGTTTTAATGAGAAGCAGGTTATAAAATAAATAAAAAGTTGGTTTTAGAATACTTTGCTCACATTAGATAGATAAAAGATTTCTGCAAGAGTCACTTTCAGAAGACAAATTCATGCTTCATGCTATCATAAACACTGGAAGATTTCTATTTTTAGAGCTCCTCCTAGCTTTGTAAATCATCTAAACAAAGACATCCATAAGCAGTAGCTATACAAATTTACTGTATGTCTGTGTCATTCTAAAGCACATATATGCTAGCTGGCTGTAATAGCTTTGGCAGTACTAGACTGCAGATCAACCGTACTGTGTAATGACTGATGCTGAATAATTAAGCTAAATGCAACCTAGTTAACCATTCATTCAAGAATTCACTGTTACTATCTCTATACATCAGTTTACCATGTCCTGTGCTAGTATGCACAATCCTAAATACCAAAAAAAGGAAATTATTTACCCAGGGAAAACACAATTATTATCCCATTGCAAAACGTGGGACCTAACAGAAGGATTTTCCACTTTCATTTCTATTTTAAAATGCAGTTTGATCCCTGTCCAAGAGATACCAAGAAAAGACTACATATCTCTTGGCAAGGGCACTCTGTGATGTACAAAGGAAGAGTATCTGCCCTGTACAAAGCAAAGGGTTCTTCCCATTTGGCTGTGGACTGTGATGCTGGCTTTTGCTCCACCAGCTCAGAAAGCAAACGCTTTTAACAGAGTAGGGAGATCCCCAGCCCAGCATATGGAATATACCATCCAAGATGCTGTACAGACATCTGGGAACAAAAGAGAGGAAATGTTTTGTCACAAACTGACACCAACGAGATCTGCAGCTCGTGCTGAAGCAGAGCCAGGTCGGAGGGACTGATGGCACCGTGCTTGCCTAGACTGGAAGTGGCATCCAGTGCAACCCAGACAGGCTGCAGCTGAACCATTCCCTTACAGACAAGGGGAGAAGAGGACTCCTGGCCTCGCACCAGCTGCCGGTACTGCTGCCATCATAGTGGCATGGAGCAGAGTTCCCTTTTATCCAATCTCATTTATTTTATTTCTTTTCCTATCTTATATCTTGCAGAAAACCAGCCCGATTAGTTGTTCTTTTCTGAAGACTATCTGCATTCATGAACCATAATGAGGGAAGCAGCTAAATATACAAAGCTGAAATAGTGCTAAATATTACAAATGTATATATATATAAATATATTTTTAAATATAAATTTATAAATATTATAAATAACAGTCAAATTGAACACTTTCCTCTTCTTGCAAGAATTATTTTGTATCTTTTATGGATCTATCAATACCAAAAATTATTCACAACGGAAACAAGCAAATTGTTTTGAGGAGAACTCCTTTTCAGTGCAAACCAGAAAATATTTACAGGAAGTAGACTCCCCTCTCCAAAATACATTTTGTTCAAAATCCAGGGATTTCTTTATGTTGAAAATCTTCTGGGAAACAGTTTCAGCTGACAACATTTGACTGACCTTGAGAGGCAACCCTGCAGTTCAGACCCCACTCTCTTAACACCCTCACTTTATAACTACCCCTAATAGCCCAGTTCCCCCACCTGATTCTTATTCCCTGATGTTACTCGAAGCGGGTATGGTCCCATCTGAAGCAGATTGAAGTGATATTTTCCCAGCCTCACCTCCTTGTGGTACTCTGCTAGTTTTGGCCAGAGCAGTGCAAGAGAGGCTGTATATTTGTATCTGTTGCCTTCTAAAATGCTCCTTTTGGCGACAAGAGCAGCACACGTGTGAAAAGCATAAAAGTGGGATTTCAAACAATGATGTTCCCTTGGAGTTTTGAAACAGCTTCATTTCACACTCACGGAATCCTCATCTCAAAAATCAAATACATTTGGAATTTATGAAATTAAAAGAAAAAAAAGAAAAGAAAAAGGTGCAAAAACTTTTTTCAGAAACAAGCAAAAAAAACGTGGTATTTTAGGCCTGATTCTATAGGCTTCAAAGCCTACATGTGAAAGTGGATCCTGTGTTCCTGGTGGATCGAAACATGGACCAAGTTCCATGAGGTGGAAAAAACTTACTGCAGGTGGCTGGTTGAAAAAGTTCCAGTAGAGTATTTTCTACTAGAAAAATATAGCTTTAATGAACATGAAAATACTGTGCAGATGTATATCAATTTGAATAAATATTTAAACAAAGAAGTCTAAATGGACCCTCAATTTCTCTTGTTTTATAACTTGTAATTTGATAAATGCAAAACTTTTCCTTTTGGTATTGTAAACCACTTTGTTAGTGCTGTTTGTTATTTTTATGTTCCACTAAAATATTACAGTGGGGTCTATCTTCATGGAATAGCCACTATGCTTTAAAAAAAAGTCCTGAATGAAATGTCTTTATATTTTCAAGTAAAATGATGCACCCTCACTGAATTAAACCTTTTGCTATTCCCAAGCAAAACCAAAAAAGTTTGGAGTTTTCAAAACATGGGAAACTTGACAATTTCAGCATTTTGTTTTGATTTGAAAATGAAACAGCTTTGTTTGCAAACAATTCCACCACTGTGATTTCGGTGCAGTTCCTTCAAATCTATTTATTTGCACTCACATGAAGTACATTATTCACCACAACATTATAGCTCCAGCTCTATGGAAACTTTGTTGACAAATTAAATTTACTTAGGAAACATACCTGTTTTTTTCCTTGTGTTTTCTTAAATTCTTCACATGCTAGCCAGAACAAAACGTTTTCTTCACTAAATTCTTTCTTCAAAAATTCCTAGGGAAAAGAAAAACAAACAAATGTTAGGATCCCATTTCTCAATTTCTTTCCTCTCTTCCTACTGCAGCTATCAAAACTAGAAGCTACCCACAACTAGCTTTACCATGGCAGGCATTTACATAATCCAGGGTACCAGAACCACTGCATTAGTGCCTCTGCACACTACCAAGAGACAAATGAATGATCATATACTCATTCCAGGAGCGCATTCCTGGAGAGTGTTGAGCTACATTTAATCTTAGAGCACATCAGTAACCAACAAGAAGAGTTTCTTCAGTTTCCCTTAAATAACTCAAGCAATTTTACAGTCATTACTCAAAGGGAAATCCAAAAATATATGAATTCATTATCAAGTGAGCATAAGGAACTATTTCAATCAGAGTCATAGATCACTTGAGATTCTCCTGTAGCATGTTTCTGATTTTTTTAATGAGTAAAATCTCTACAAATAAAAGTATTTCTCAACATGATCATCAGTGGCAATAAATTCACTTTAAGTAAACTACAGCAGAAGATGTATTTGCATTCTCTGGACAGTGTTTAAACAAAGCACGTTCCTCCAAAAGTGGAGCATGTTTTAAAATGGGGAAAAATGTACAATAAATTTCCTTACAAAACATAATGACTGAAATATTCATAGCTCTGAGATCATTACTTTTCTCTTCCAAGTGTTAGAAAATATAGAATAATGACAAAAACTAAATAGCACCATGATTTTTTTTTTTTTTTACATTCTTTTAAATAATTCTAAATATATGGTGGTTTGTAGTTTCAGTTTACACTGCTTTTCCAACCAGTCTGGCAGGAAACATTTTATCCCAGTGCATTTTATCAGTGCTTGGTATGGCAAAACCATACTTTGGTATGTAGTTCCTATTGCTATAGCTAATGGCAAGAAAGCCTTGAAAAACCAACTCGCCACCCTCACCTAATTAAGCCTTAAACCTGCATTTTGAGCTGCACAAGCCCACTCTTTGTTGTAAGTTTAAAGGGAATTCTTTTCAGTACTGCTGCTGCTACACAGAATAAGAGCCACGCAGAGTTACCAGGCTCAGGAGCTGTTAGTGGTAACTCATTGCTTAAGTAAGAATAACATATGAGAATAAAGAGCATGGGATTGGACCTCGGTGATAAATAATGCTTGGCAAGAGAAGTCAGTAACTCAAGGACTGTGGTTTATCCAACAGTAACTTGCTACTCCTTGTACCAGCTGATAGATCCACTTAGATGCAGTCAAAAGTCTTCCATGTGTCTTAAGGAGAGCAAGCTGCAGTGGGCAAAAGGCACGACCTCAGAAACTCAACAAATGCCACAGCTCCAATTCTGCCACCTCTGCTCAGGGTCCATATCTAGAAGGATGCGTGTCCATGTGCTTACAGCACTGGCACAGCTGCACCAGAACACTGACACTCAGCTTTAAACCCTAATTTTGGTTTATAGAAACATCCATAGTTAATATAGCAACCCTGAATCGTTTCACTCCTTCTGGATCTTCGAGGAGGTTCTCCAGTGATGAAGCCCATTTTGAGGTTCCTTTCAAGGTTTGGTGGCTGCTGCTTGGGTGACCCTCGCTGTCATTTATCTCTGTTAAAAAAAAAAAAAAAAAAAAAAGAAAAAAATTATGTCTTCGTTAGAAGCCATGAATGCCCCGCACATTTCTTCCCCGTTGTCCTCTGCACCCTTGGCTTACAGCTACTTTCTTTAAAGGGAGCACCATAAAACTGAAAATAAACACACACACGTATTTGAATTGTGCTTTGCCTGTAAGGAGGCAAAAATGCCTTGAGGTTACATAACTCATCTGCGTGTAAGTAGGCACTGTCACTGTTTTATGGGAGTTCAAGCACCTTTTGCATGTGGAACACAATGACCGCAGTCTATGTAGTAAAAGGATCATTTGCCTTTTGTTCTGGCACTGTCAACGACATTGGCTTCTATAAAGCAAATCCTGGTCAGTCACAGGCATGAAATTTACTTTTTAAGAAAAGAATCATCTCTGGAGGTTGGGAAAAGGCAAAGAGAGATGGAAAAATAACACTTTGTTTAGCAGGAGAAGTCCAGTATGTTAACCCAGTCTAACGGGAGGAAAGACAGCTGGCAGAGGACCCTCATTCCAGTTGAGTCAACCCGCTGTTCAGCAAGTGGTATTTGGGTAGGTTTTTCTGTTCGCTTGTTTGCTTTCAAGTCCACTGAAATTCTGCTTTTATAAGGTGTACTGGACTATGCCCACATCTCTGCCAGCCAGCCTTCTCACAGATGGTACACGTTTGAATTTTTCTATCCCAGGGACAAGTACATTACATCCAAGACTGGTGATGCCAAAAAAATTATTTGCTGGCTACCCATCAGAGAACCTATTACTTAGGAAGACTCTAGGAGTTTTACTGCTGATCTGAAAAACCTCTAAACCAGACATAAAGCACTTGGCTTCCTTTTCTCTCACAGACAAAATGCTCAGGGAAGACAGCAGGAGTTCAGGCCATGAGAAAAGTCAGGTTAAGAGCTCCACTTCAGGTCACTACACACTGGAATGGTGCACAAAACAAATAACCCCTTCATTTCTCCTACCAACTTGGAAATATGGATCTTAGTAGCTTCTGCTTAAGCTCTGTTAAAAAAATCCTTCCTCCACCATGAAACAAGTCTCAATAAGTATCTCAAAAAACTATCTATACAAAGCTATGCTATCAGATGTTCTTTTCAGCTGGTAGCTAGAATGATAACTGCTAAGGTTAAACCCCCACAAAATACTGGCACGAGAGCAAAGCTTACTGAGTTTTGGTTGGTAGGGACCTGTAGAGTCTATTTGTTTTTCTAACAGTGAGATGGACCACCTCTGTAAAAGAATGAACATCTCCTCATCACCCTTGATAGGAGTGGGGGTTTTTATATGGGAGAAATCACAAAGCTGGAAAAAGAGGTAAGCTTTTCTGGAGCCATAGATTCCATACCCATTGCCTAATGCTGAGACATCTATACTCATGCCCTGAGTAAATACAGATGTAAAAGAAACAAATCTAAAATGATCAAGCGAGTGCTCACTGCAGGCTACATTTTTCAGTAGCTCTCACTCTGTGGTGCAGTTACAGCCCTGACCTGGAATTTCTTACACAATGAATGTGTGACTCTGTGGTACACAAAACCTCTCAGGATCCACGATCGTCACCAATTTGGGTAAGGAGAAATGCTAATTAAAGGTCAAGAGTCAGAACCTGAGGACTGTTTCCAAACCAGTACTGCAGACTTCATATGTGACATGAGTTCAGTAAGCTAACTGTGCCTCAGTTTCCCCTCCCCTCAAGCAAAAGGATGTGGTTCTTCATTATCACTTGCAAAACTTATTTTAGGAACATGACTCAAAGTATCTGGGCATCTAATCTCAGTAAAATCTGTGAGATTTAAGTGGGAATAGTCAAGTACATTGGAGCAGAACACAATTATCTCTGAGAAGCTTTAATGTCTTGTTATGATCACTCTCACCTGCAAGCAGAATGGCAGCTCTGTGTGTACAGCTGCTAATGGCCTGAAGAACCAGCCATTCCCTTATTTTATATGTGATTTAGCACATAAGGGAGTGAAATTTTATTTCTAATGGTTTGGGTTTTTTTTCCCAGACAAAATTTAAGTGGAGATTAATGATCACTTTGAAAAGCATGTGTTTCAATGAGATAATGCAATACAGGGCAGACCCAGTACCATGAGAACCTAAACCCCATCAATAGTGTGCAGATTAAAGGCCAGAAAAAGTGCTTCCACAAACCCAGGTTACACTGAACTGCATCCCCTTAGCTGTTTTCACTGGTCTTTCATTTTACCACTGACCATTCCCTATCCTCCCTGATCACCACCCTCCCCACCTTCCCCTCACATCCAGCCTACCCAGCACAGTCCAACTCCATCCCACACCATTTACATTTCCCCCACTCCTCCTTGTCACCCTCCAAATCCTGTGCTCTCCTATGACCCTGCCCCTGTTCTCCCTACCTTCTACTCCTACAGCCTTAGAGAAACATTTGGTTCTGAAGGGAGGACCAAAAAGCCTTCTTCCTAATGTCCATTTTGCTGAGCCTCGGGGTGTTGTACAGGACTCTGTTACTCAGTTTGTTTCCTCAACCAGCTCCCTGTAACCCAAACATTACCATGATACTGAGGTGAGGTTTCCCTGCCCATTGTTTGTACAATGTAACCCTTTCATTTACCTCTTGCCTCACTGATTCAAGCTGGGAGTTCCCCAGAGCAGAGGTTATGGGATGTTGAAGGTTCTGAGAAGCTCTGCTGAGCCAGCATGGGTGCTACTGGCAGACACAATCCCAGGTCAGCCCGGGCTACAGCTCCCAGCATCAGTGCACACCAAGGCAGGGGACCTCAGCCAGAACATTATGATGGAGGCAGGTCCTCAGACCTCTTGTACATAATAAACACAAGAAGCCAGAGAACACTCTTGGATCCTGCCACCACATAGTGCAGCACAGCTCTTCACAAAATCACAGCTCTGGAGATCATCTCATCCCGCAGGGGCAGGCAGGGCAGGGCGCCCAGGATCGAAGTGTCCAGGTGGGTTTTGAAA
>JANIJG010022012.1:23517-47870 GCA_024611175.1 Megaceryle torquata | reverse complement strand
GGGGGGGCGCGGGGGGGGGGGGGGGGGGGGGGCGCACACCGAGGTGCGGGGCGCTTCGGAACCCCTCCAAGCCGCAGCTGTGCCCCGTGGGGCAGCGGCGGGTCCTGCCCCAGCGGAGCTGGGAAGCTGCACGGTGGAGGGAGCGGGCAAGCCGTACCGCCTGCCCACGCGTGCAGCCCGTTCGGGGAGCGCGGGAGCCGCTTCCCCTTCGGAGAGGGGCGGCACAGGCGGAAGAGACAGAAAAATGCCAGGCGTTTATGCTTTCGCCGCGCTTAAGGAAAGAGTCTGCCCGTTAAATACAAAAGGCAAAAAAAAATAGAGGAAAGCAACACATTTCTCAGGAGAATGGATCTCTCCCGGGTGCTCCTGCAGCTGAACGTCGCTGGGGTTTCAGGTCTGGTATCCCTCCAGTTCTCCCCGTGTTCAAAAGCGTCCCTGGGGCGGCCACAGCAGCCCCGCATCGTCCCCGACACGAAGGGCACTGCCCGCGTCCTCCCGTCTCCCTATTTTTAAATTCCCGCTGCCAGGCACAGTTCGGCCGCGGCGGAGCCGGGCGCGTCCGGCTCGTCTCTCCGCGCCCGCTTCGCGCTGCGGGAGCCCGGGGCGGCGGCTGACGCGCGGGGCTGGGGCGCCCTCTGTTCCACACGCGGCAGGCGGGCAGCCTGGCTCCCGGGAAGGTGACTGGCCTCGCTGCCGGGGAAGGCCGGTGAAACGGACCCGTTGGGAGCGAACCGCGGTGGCGGCATCTTTTCAGGGGCCTTTCGGTTCGGAGGCGTGGAGGGGAGCGAGGCGGCTACGGCCAGGGCTTCAAAGCCAGCAGCACCATCTTTCAGCAGGGACAATGAAGGCTATTTCCCATTCATGTGGGTATAAGGGCCGAGTGAGAGACGCGTAGCTGGCCCGTAATAAGGATAATTCTGGTTTGCGGTGGCCCGTAATAAGGATAATTCCGGCTTGCATTTTCGAGGGAGACCGAGCGACAAGGGTACAGGGCATGTGGCGAGGAGGTGTTGCTGCTGGGAGGTGGTGTGCGGTGCAATGTCCGACGCGAGGAGTCTCGCTTCCCATACATTCATTCCCATGTAGGAAAATTATCGGGCAATAAAATGCATTTGGGGTTTATGTGTTTCAAGCACCGCACCCTGCAGCCTGTGGCCGCGCAGAGCCCCGCTTTGGGGCGGGGAGTCGGCCCGAGATGCCGCGGGGCTCAGGGAAGGGTGGGCAGCGCGGCGAGAGCCCCTGTTGTCCCTCCGCGGCCACACAAAAGCCCCGGGCGCGGAGGGAAGGAAGGAACGAGCATGAGCATGTTGAGTTCCTCGGCTGACTGCAGGGGCAACTCCCTATATTTTCGTGCAAACCTTCGGAGGCCAGCCTTCGCTTCAGCTTTTTTTTTTTTTTTTTTTTTTGGTCTTAATTCTCGTCCGTATCTCTGTGTTTTTTCGTGGTGGTTTAACCCTCGCTCTGCAGCTGCGGGGCGCAGGAGCTCTCCATGCCACACCTGCCTGAATGCAGCATCCCACCCCTCCCCAAGCGTGGTGCGGGTCTGGCTGCGCCCTGCCGCAGCTGGGGAAGGAGGGGCAAGTGGGACCCACACACACCCCCTCACCTGCTCACGGTGACGGGCTGCGGCTGCACCGTGCGGGTGAGGCAAGCAGCGTTTGCCGTTACATTGGGTAATCGAGGAAAACAGAAAAGGGGGGGGGGTGGGGAGGAGCGGTCTGACACGCTCAGCTCTCCGGGGAAGGGGAGGGGGGGAAGCTGCTCCCCGCAGAGCCGAGGCGCGTCCCGACCCCGCGCTGCATTCGCGCCTCTCCGCGGGGAGAGGCGGGCAGAGCGCCCCGAGGGCCGGGTCGGCTGGCGGCCTCCGCGCAGCCTGGGCCAACCGTGGTCCACCTGCTGTCCACCCGCGCCTTTGCCCCGGAGCATCCTTGTGAAGGGAGCAGTAATGCCCGCGCCTGCTGCAAGGTCAAGAGGGAAAGTCCCTCTCCCCAGTTTTGTTTCTGAGCCTCTCGTATTTGTGAGGCAGGGCGGGGGAGAAGTGACAGACAAGGTGGGTCAAAATCTAGCCACAAAGTAAGGTAGAGACAAGCAGAACACAGCAGCATGCCTACGGAACAGCCCAGTGAGCAACTGGACTGGGCTGAAATGAGGTCCTAAACCATGGGTAGGAGCTTGGGGGAAACTGTAGGTTAGGCTTGGCTCAGACAGTCAAGGCTAACAGTGCCTGCGGGGCCATGGCATTTCAATGTTGTCCTGTAAAATTGCCCTACCACTACAAACCCAGTGTGAAACATAATAGAGGGAAAGAAAAAAGCCAGTATTTACATCTGTATTTGAAGGTGGGCTTAGGCCGTGAATGTTCACCTGCATGGAGTCAAGCCCTATCTGACTTGACAGGGGAAAGACAATTTACAGAGTTCCCAGTATATTGAGGAAATAAAAATCCCGAGTGTGTACTGTGTCCACTCGGACAAGTAAAAGTGGCATGGAAATAGTCATTGCTGCTACCAGGTTGAGAGAGGTTTTAGTCCTTTTGCTGCTTTCACCAGCTAGAGGGCTGAGAAGATAACTGTGATTTACCAGCTAGTATTCTTTTAAATATGGCTACATGCTAAATTCAGAATTCATCAAATGCTCCCTTTAGTTGCTGCATCAAGATATCATACCTATCTGGATGGCTTATTTGATAAATGTGATACATTTGTCTTCTAAGCACACTTTGAACATCTTTGTCGTAGATAAGGGTGTGTAAAGTATCCTCACCTTTTCGTGATATGTTGAAGGAATTGAAAGAAAAAGTTGGTATTACAAAAAAGTACCGAACAGACACATCTGCAAAAAAAATGGAGAACCAGCTCTGTTCTGGAGATACAGGTACGTTCAGGCTGTTCTGTGTCATGTAACAGTTCACTGCTTTCCTGAAATACATACTGTTACTCTGCTGTGACAAACACCCAGGCTACCTCACTCTTCTTAGCCAGCTCATCTTGTTACCTCTTGTCAGTTACACCATCTCAGTGTGTTTCCCCCAGCTTCAACCTTTCAGGCCCAGTTTTGTTCAGCTCCGTCTGTCTTCCAGGTCTCACCCACTGTAATATTTCCACCTTCCCCATTAGAGACCAAATCAAATCCTAAATATGGTGGGGTTTTTTCCCCTCTTTAACTTGTATTCAGTCTGTTCTTCTGATTAATAATCAACTCCTTGCTCTGTGATTATGACAACAGAGTCACAAGCCAAGGCTCTTAGCACAGCATTGCCACAACACAAAGTCTGAAGTACTCATGAGGCTACCTCCCCTCTTCTTCTCCCACCTTGTGAACATTCCTCCATCCCTATCATCCAGCACCTCCATTTCTGTCTCTGATTGCTTTTTGGTCTTTTTTTCCTCAGGAGAAGCTAGTATCAATAAGGAGGACCTACTCTGCGGAAGTTGGGCTTTTTCATTTTAGTCAGTAGAGAGAAATGACCAGGGAGCAAGAAAAAAATAAAAAAATCTCCAAGTTAAATATCCCCCCTGTGCTCATCTTTCAGCCTAGCGAGAGAAACTCCTCCTTCCTCACTCGCACTTAGTGACACAACAAAAGCAACTCTGCTACACAGAGTCGTAGCAACTCAGGGCTTTTCAAACTTGCCACCTTGAGCTGCATCTGCAGGAGCAGTCTGTGCCCCTGAGCCCCCGTCTGCTGCTCTAGTTCCAAGCTTACCCCACAAGAGGGAGTGTTTGGTTCAGGTTATTGGCAAGCCCTGCTTTCTCCCATCTCAAGGCGAAGAGAACAAACGCAGTTTCCCGTATGTAGAGCTTGTCCTTAGCCAGTTTACCCCATAAGTATTTTCGTAGTAACATTTTTTCTTTTACCATGCAATGCAGTTTTCTTTCTTTGACATTTCATATTATTATTTATTTACAGTAAGTTTTATAATGGATATCTAAAATATAATTAGGGTCTAATTCCCTGTTGTTTCACCTGGTTATAGAGTCATTTATTCTGGGAAAAAATAATAGATGTCAGTGTAAGGCATATGTAAAATTTTCTATTTGCAGTGGATATCATTCTCCACAGAAATGTAAATACCAGCTGCATGAATTTCAAAAATTGATTGCAATAACATAGGCAGCAGACCCAAGGTGCTTTTTCATTGATTTGTAGGCAGAGCACATAAAATAAACAGCTTTGATAAAATCCTAAAACAATAACATTGATAAATCTATTGGAACACCTCAATCCAAATTTAAGTCCTGATATGAAGATACATGCAAGTCTCTGATAACAACGTTAATCTTAACAACCTAAAGTTCTCTGTTGGTAGGCATAGCTAAGTCTAGTTTTACCAGACTGGATGTTTCTGTTTATACCATAAAAAGTGGCCATTCGTGCCTATAGCCAGGTAGGGATATGTGGGTTGTGAACCCTGCATTACCCCAACGTTCTTGGCTTCAGCTCAATCTGTAACGCAAAGCATATGTGCTTCCCAGGAGGCCCTGTGCTAGCCATTGATTTTAAAAGGCTTCCCTGCTCCACAGAAGTATGTATGCAAGTTTTCCCAAAGATGGGTATAGTTGCTGTTCTGGAAGTACAATTGTCTGGGTTATTTCTGTCTCTTCCCCAAACTACCCTAAAGAGTTATGAGTTATGTACAAAAGAAGCAAATATGCTCAACTACTATAAGCTTCCCTTTATGATTTATGTATGCCAGGCTTCTCTGTGACCATCTATAGGTTAAATCTCAGACTCTGCTTCATTTTCACTTGCAAGTTTCACCAAAGCAACAGCTGAATAAGATATTCACTGTTTAGCTTCCATGGCCACAAAAATGTCTTTCAGTTAACAGCTGGTGTGACTATATCAATAGCTTGATAGTGATCAGAACTGGCTTCTCATGTAGTATTTTCTTCTGTTTTCATTCAACTGCAAGCACGTCAGTAATGCAGGATCAAATGCATGACTGACTGGATGATATAGCTAATGTGACAGCCACGATGTAACTACTGCAAGGTAGAAGTGAGGTGCACAGAAAAGAGTGTCAAATACCTGGAGAGAAGAAAAACATGATGCTCTGCTCCAGTATATGGTGTTCTGATCTCTGCGATGAAGGCTGCTTATATACTTTAGTTAATGGACTAGAACATCGTTCTGTTTGAAACAGAAGTTGTTTGATTCCTGCCTTGAGAGACTGATGGTGAATGCCAGGACCATGGGCCTGAGGGCACTGTTAGCCTTGACTGTCTCTGCCAAACCTTCCCTGGCCCTCCCCCCATCCCTGCCTGTGGTCCAGGACCCTATTTCAGCTCAGGCCAGGCCATCAGTAGGTGCCCCAGCAATGCCACAGTTGATCCCATCCCTGTTTCTGACCCCATCTTCTGCTTCTGACCAAACCTCCTGGACAGACTCCGGATATCTCCTCTTTCCCACCTCAGCTCTCAACTCCTCTTCCTTTTTGGAGCAATCCTACATTTGCAGCTCCCCAATATCCAGTTTGTCACAGGTACCTCCTGGCAGCCTGGTTGTGCAAAGACAGCACAAAATGCAGTTCCTTGAGGTAACCCCAACTTCCACATCGAGTTTACCTGGCACGTTGCTCCTCGGTGAAGGCACTCATGACATCAGCATCACTGCTCTGCTTTCAGATTCAAAATGGGTCATGTGGCCACTTCAGTAGCACCTGAATTTGTACTCTTGCAGGCTTAGTCTTATAATTAAAGCTCTCCTAATGGTGTCAGTGTCACCACTGAGTCAAAGCAGAGAATGGAGAAGATGGACACCCACCTCAAATTTGTCTAACAGGGGCAAATATTCCTGACACTTCTCTGTCATTGCTGCATACTCCTGTCCTGGAAGCTGACTGTAGGAAAGACTGGGGCTTCATTGCACAAATTTGTATGATCTTTTGGTTGACTTTCTATGGCTTTAGGTTGCAACACTAATTTATATACTTTGCCTGTCCCTTTCCAGACTCTCCAAATCAAAGGCATTTCTAGGTCAGGACCTGATTGAAATGAGGTGTTCTGAGGATGTCTGGTGATTGAAGTGGTTATGGAAGAGTTTAAATCTGCATAAATTACAGCAGCTGTAATCCTATACAGCCACCTTTCTTAGCCCCCTTTATTCCTTTTGCTTGGAGGCACTAGATTTAAAGCTGTCTGCCTCTTGTACTTTACTGTGCTCTTTGTGCCAAGCACCATCTGCAAATGACTTGTGTAGAGCCAAATTAAATAACTGAATTTGAGATGGCTAAAGCTGAAAATATTTGTAAACATTGAGATGGAAGTGTCTCTCCCAGGAAATAAAGGACAGGTAATACTCATACGTCAAAACTGTTATTTCTCAACTCGCCACCAGACATGTATGTCAATTGAGACCTCTTCCATGTACGAGGACACTCCTCTGCTTCCAGTCAAGGGTCAGTTGTGGAGACTTCTCTGAAACTGAACCATTAGCAGCAGATCATTACAGAAAAGACCCAGTGCTTCAGACTAGCAAAGGCAATTGTGACCAGCTACATGGTAAGTTATATGACCACACCTAGATGACCTGTCCTTTCCATACCAGAAATGGGTACATTCTCAAGGCATGCACCATGCATTCAACCATAGGATTCTCCATGTTGGAGCAAGACACACTGTCTGCTTCCAGAATGCTTCTTTGAAATGCTACACTACTTTGATATTTTTATTTTCATGTTTTTACGTGCCAAGTGTAGTTATCAGAGAGGGTGGGTGAAAGTACTTGAGCTTTAAATAAGCCTTGTAATGTGCACTACCAGCTGTTTGTAGTTGAATGACAGAGGATCTGTATCCAAGCTGTACTTTTTGCCTTTATTGGGTGAATTTTGTGGATACTATGAATGAAAGAACATATGAGAAGTCCTGACATGTGGTAGGATCAAGGTTGTTACAGTGCATAAATCAAGTGCTTACACACAAAATGGTTCAAGCTTTACTGAAAAACTTCAGAAAGAAAAAGATAAAAGCCAGTGGGATCTGTGGAGATCTAGAAACTGATAACTGATTGTGCCTCAGCACAGAAGTATCAGACATTCCCTGCTTTATCAGCTACAGTTCATTAACCAGTGTAACTGAATGACTCCATGTAATGGAGGCAGGTGCTGCTTTTGCTTGCCCAGCAGCTCATGTTAGTTTAGAGGCAGGTAACTGCCTTGGTGACAGGCACAGGCTGCTATTATCACCACACCACCAGTCTGTCCTTTAGTGAAGAGCACTTAATTGTGATAACATCTGACTGTACAAACAGCACCTCCAGTTTCTATTTAGTGAGTTTAAAAGCTGAGAAGGGACTTTCCAATGGGACAATGAAGGCATCATCTTTTCTCATCAAAATCAGTGAAGGAGGCCCCACTTCTGGTAGGTTTTACACAAAGCTCACAGGACAAGCAGCCTGTTTCACTGGAAAGTTGTAATTTCCTATAAGGAATACTTTCCAAGTGTTTCTGGAGCATCATAATTTCCAAGATGGTCAAAGTTTCTAACACCTTCCAGAAGAGCCATAACCAACAGGTCACGACGTGACCTTACAGCCTAGACTTCTTTAATGTAGTGTCCAATAGGACTTCTGTGAAGGTGTATATGGTTTTATTTCTGATCAATGAAGTTCACAGATGCCATCTTGTATGACCTTCTCTGCTCTGTAGTCTCAAGCAAACTTGTGTGTTTTAATTCACCAGTCATGAAAACAAGGCTAGTACCACACCTGGAGGAAACTCACAGTTTAGTGAATCCTGAGTTCCATGAGCTCTATGTCTGAGGCTGAGCTATTAATTAGCAAAGATTACAAGCCACATCATTAAATAAGGTTGGGATTTTTTTCTAGCCATCACATTAGCAGAAGGTCTTTCAAGCAGCTATTTCCTTGAACTGAGAAAATAAACTGGGCAATGGCAAATGTACAAAAAAGTTGCCAGTTAGGTGAATGATTAATTTTTTAGAGTTTAAGGGATGCTTCATCTCTTCTTTGTACTCACCCTGTTCACCCTCTCCCCCTCCTTCCCTTACAAACCAGTCTTCTTACCAGAGAAGCTGTAGCATGTGGCATGGGAAGGGTAGGATTTTATACCATCTTTCACCAGTGCAAAGGGAATGTAAAGGACCTGCAGGAATTCACAACATAAGTAAATTCAAGTCATAATCAAAACTCAAAACCACCACAGTGTCCTTGCTTTTCAGTCTTTCATGTGATTTCAACTGCACAGTGTGTTCTTTTCCAGTGCTAGGTCTTTGAGACATGGAAGAAATGTTTCCTTCTCATATGCACCCATGTGTTGTAGGTCCTAGCCAAGTCCTGTAGATCCTGGCTAGATCCAGTAGACGCTGGCTAGGCTCCTGTACAATGTAAGGCTCATAAAAAGCGTAAGAATGAGTGACATCCCTATAGTGGGAATAAAAGAGCCTAAAAGGCAATATTGCTGGATTTTGTGGGGGTTGTTCCCCTCTGTTGTATTGGTAGCTAATGATGGTACAATTGGCTCAGGCACCTCCTGCTGCTCGTCCCAACATTGCCAGCATGACCAAAATTATGCATCAGGGAGGATATACTGATGCCAGAATTGCACCTGAACAGCTGATTTCCTCCTTGCAGAAAGAGAAGGAGGATGTTGGAGGGACAATCGGATCAGTTCAGGAAGAAGCTTACCCACACCCATTTTTTGGCGTGGGAGCCATCAGTACTACTAATAAACGCCCTTACTGTTGCATTTTAAAAGAAAAGCTCACCAGAGCCTTTTGAAGCAGTCATATTCCGAGTAAATACTGCTTTTCTAAAACAGATGCAATAGACTTACGTTTGAGAATTTCATGGTGAATTTGCAGCCATGTGTCATGTATACAATGCATAGCCATGTGCATGGTCTGAAGCCTCAGTCTCGTTCGGTCTGCAATCTACAACTGGTTTTCTTGTTCTGACACTTACACTCAATGTCTGCTTCTTTTCTTTGTAAAAGTTAGTCACATATCTTAAACCAAATCTTGTTGCCTTCTTTCTTTATATGTTGGGTTTTTTAAGACTGTTTTTAAGCAAAAGGTACTGTATATTTTGATCTGGATAATTACGCCTCTGGGCACAAATGAAATGCAGTCTTAGAGGACAAAAGCATAAACTTTCCCATCTTGCTTTCTTTAACACTTTCTCCTATCTATAAAAATAAGCACTTGCTAGACTTTTCTATAGCAGAACTTTGAAAATCTTTGCCAAAATTACCAGTTACTCACCTGTAGCCAACAATTTATTTTACAACCATGAGGCAATTTAGTCACAAGAGCCACTAGATGCCCCAACCGGATAAAGAAACAGAAAGCTTGAAGGAAGGGTGTCTTCTCCTGTTCTCTCTAATCTTCAACATTTGCAAAGCTGCTTTCATCATAAACTCATATGGCTCATCCCCAATGCCACGTATTGAATGAAAGATGCTGAAGATTTGCTTCCACTTCTTTCAGGCTTCTCATACCAGGAAAAAACAAAACAAAACAAAACAAAACAAAACAAAACAAAACAAAACAAAAAAAAAAAAAAGAAAAAAAAAAAAAAAGAAAGAACCTAGAACAAAATTTACCTTTGTTAGTCATCAAATAACAGGAATGTTGTCTACCACAATGTAGTTCAACTGTAAGGAACTATGGTAAGAACATATTGAAGCTGCTGCACCATTATGACAGAAAGGCTGAACCAGGCCACTTCTACCAGGGTATATTAGAGTTACTACAAACTCGTGTTTGTTGCAAATAAAAAATAAACATCAGTAGTTTGACTTGAGGTTACTTTCCATTCAATTGCTTAATATCAGTTTCTGAATTTATGTGCAATCCAATATTACTGATTACCAAGACCTTTTAAAATATAGTGCCTGAATACAATATTTCTCTCTCCAAGCAAACAAAATATATCTGCGTTGACTTAGAGGGGGAAAATAGACCATAAACTGAAATTAGCCAGAAGTTTTGTCTGACAATATGAATTGTATATCCTTCACTTGCACGTGAGCAAAATAAATGCCTTGAAATGCAAGACTTCAGCTTGGTTTAGAGAAATGGAATAGCATATTACTAGAGCTGTTTTGAGAGAACCTTGGGGGTTATGTAGTTACATTTTCTGCTTAAATCAAGACAATTAACACCAAATTAGGCACATAATGGCTTCATCTGTCTGAGTCTTGAAAAACTCCAAGGACAGAGACTCAGCAGCATCTCTCCTAGATTCTTTCAGTGCTGTGCTGCCATCTTTGTGAAGAATATCTTCCTAATGCCTTCCTTGAACTTCCCAAGTCACAACATATATCCCTTTGTGCTTGCAACTGTGACGTCTGAATTTGTCATCTCTGTAACTTCACTTCATGTAGTTATAAGCTATTCAATCTCCCCTTCATCCCTTCTTCACCAGACTAAACAAGCTCAGCTCCTTGAGTTTTTCCTCATGTGCTCTGTGTCCCTGGCCATCTTGATAGCCCTCCGCAGGACCATCTCCAGGTTTTAACATCCTTCCTGAAGTGTGTCAGCACACCAGAACCCAACACAGTAGTCCAACTATGGCCTCCTCAGCAGCAGATTAAGCATGGAATAACCTTGCTTGATCTGCTGGGCATGCTCCCCTTAAGGTAGCCCTTATCTGTTTGCTTTATTCATGATGGGTTTGCACATGTTGAACTTGGCATCCACTGTCACACCAAGTAACAGCTATAATCCCAGGTCCTTTCCAGTGAGGTTGCTGCTCTGCCAACCAATTCCAAGCTAGTACAGATGCATGTGGTTATTCTGCTTCAGGTGTATTTTTCCTTACTGAATCCCATGAGTTTTATGTTGACCCAGTCCCTGAGTTTCTCAGGTTACTGTGAACTAAAGTTCTGCCATTTGCTATGTCAGTCACCCCCTTTAATTTAGCATCATCCACAAATTTCTGGAGAATGTGTTCTGCTTCATCATCAAGACTGTGGATGAAACACTGTATAATATGAACTGTAGTGTTACCCTCTGAGGCGCTCCACTAGTGTCGTGATTGGGACCCAGATGGGAGCTGAGCACCATGTGGCCACTCGATTATTGCCCACTCAACCCCAAATGGGAAGGAGAAGAGGGAGAAAAATACAAAACCTCATGGGTACAACAACGCAAAAGAAGGATTAAAAACAACAACAACAGTAATAGCAATGAAACAATACAAAAAATGAGCACTATAGAAAAAACCTGGTGAACAGAGCACTGCCCTGAGCTGATCCCCCTGGCCCCACCAAAAGCTCAAGCTTTGCCCAGCCCACCCCCACCCCTTATATAGTGGGTATTATGTCACTACAGTATTGAATAACCCTTTGGCTGGTTTAGTTGTCTATCTGGATGTAGGCCCATCCCACCTTCTAGTGAAAAATAACCCTATCCTAGCCAAAGCCAGGAAAGCTATTTATTCCTCAAGCCATTGATTTTAACCCTTTGAGCCCAAATTTCTACCCTACTCAAGCCCAAACTTCCTTAGCTTCTCAGTGGAAGAAGCATGGACAGAAGCATCACAGTCACAGCAGCCATCTCTGTCAGCACCCACTTCTTCCCACAGACTGAATACTTCAGATTCCAGTAGCCTGTCAAGTGTTGTGTCCCCTACACATCACCTTCTTCCAAAAATGTGCTAGTACACACAGAGCTCTGGGAACAGGTTTTTCCCGTGAAAGACAGAAGCAAAAAAAGGACTTCAGTGCTTCAGTCATTTCCATGTTTGTTACTATACTGTGTCCTCATTCATCCACTGACATACCTTTTCACTGAACTTCCTTTTCCAGCTAACATTCCTTTAACATCTAACGCCCTTTGTGTCTCTGGCCAGTCTTAGCTCCAGATCCACCTTTTGTTTTGATCATCCCGATTTTGTTCCTACAGTATTTGTCCATAAGCATTGCCTAACAATATTGTTATACTCTTCTTTCATTGCCTGTCGTTGTTTTTGCTTTATGTACACTTCTTTTTTTGTGTGCTTTAGTTCATTGAGAAGATCCTGGCCTAACCAAGCTGGTCTTCTGCCAGAATTACAAGTCTTCCTGTACACAAGATGGTTTGTTCCTCATCTCTGAAGAAGTTTTCTTTCTCCCAGCTTTCCTGGGCACCTTTCTCCTTCATGGCTGCTTCCCAGGGCACACTGCCTAGCAATTCCCTAAAAATAAGCCAAAATCTGCTCTCCTGAAATCCAGAGTCCTAACCCTTCTGCTTTCCTTTCTTCAGATAAATCATCCTATGGTTACTGCAACCCAAGCTGCTGGCTGTGACTGGATTTTACACTTGCTTTTCACAGCAGTTATGCAAAACCTAATGTGTTAATGTTGTTTCATACTTTTGAGAGAAAAGAAATCTAGGACCTTTCCTCCTCACCCTTCTGCAAATGGGTAGATAAAGTTGTGATCTGAAAGGGGACAACACAACTGGTCCCTGTGACATGGCTCACAAGCACAGACAAGGTGTGAAACGAGCCACCAGACAAACCCCAGCACTCAGATCCAGTTTTCTACCCACGCCTCCATTTGCACAGGAATGATTAGGACCAGCAATGGCTTCACCTGCACTGTAATGCTGCACACATGACCATTCAGGTTGAGGAAGAGTAGAAAGAGAACTCGCTTTCAACTTCAAAGAAGTAAGCACATTCCTTTAACTCAGGAAATTCTCATAAAAATGTAAATATATCCTATTTCCTATTGTATTCAGTAGTGCCTATATACATACAGTGATACCCTTCACAGCAATCTTCTGTAGAGCTCCAGCCAAGCTAAATGCTTTTGAAATGCTAAGGAACACAATGAATCAGTTCTTCATAACCCAAGACATTGCTATGCACTCAGTAAGGGGAAAGCATCCTTAGGAAAGGCTGACTATCCCCTGTCACATGGGAAACACATTAGGCTTGGACTGTAGAGCTTGTGAGTGGCAATCAAGAGCCACCTTCAGGTTAGTTCTCGTGGATTTTGTTATATGCTTGATTATTTATAAAGCAATTAATTTAAAGTGTGTTTCAGCTACAAGCAAGGAAAATTGTATTTGTATTCCATGTAATAAAATGTAAGTCAGACTGTATGTGACCTGTGGGTCTCTCTTGAATTTGTGATGCCACAATCTTGAACAGTGTCCAGTTTCCATGCCACTGCAAATAGGACTGCAGAATTATTATGGAAAAGGTACAAATATATGTGTGAATAAGCAGGTGTCCTCTGAAAAGTTAAGAATCACTAATGTCAATGAAAATGCATTTTAGATTACTTTGGATTTTTTGTCTCAGTCTTAGGGAGCATTACAACTGTGGAAAACGAATGTTTTCTGCATGTTTTATGTTTTACTATTTGCTGGCAAGCCCATGAATTCATACTGTGATGAGAAAAAGAATTTTCTGGACTCCAAGGTACAGGACAATGTTGACAGTGCCACTGAAGATGCTTTATATGTAGCAAGGTTTGTATGGAAAATAGTGTTTGCAAGCAAAAAAAAAATAGTGTTTGCTTCTTTCCCCTGCCACCTCCATAACTTTGGAGCTGTTGGGCAGTTTTATTCAACAGTGATAGAGATCTCACTTGAAAAGCTTGCATGAGTTCATTAAAGAAATTACCCACATTTCTAGAGGGACTCCATTTTTGCTGCACTTTAAGGAAAGGTTGCAACATGAGCTTGCAACCCAGGAATGTCAGAAAATGCTCAGAAAGGATCCCAAATGCCTTGAAAGGAAAAAATTTTGGACACATCTTTAGGTAGAGAGTGGAGTCAGGAGGCAAAAAAGTGATTAAGGGCATGTTAAGAAAGTCTCTCTTGTGGCACATGTACATAGCAAGTCAACATCTCACATAAAAGAGACTAGATGCATTGCACAGATGTTGAATGGTCTGATTTTACTACACATGTGCTTTACAGTTGCTGTGTGCACATGCAGCATAACATGTGTGTGGTAGACACGGAACATCAGCTACAGAGATCTGGAAAACAAACTTCCACTTGTTACAGTAACTTCAATTGCTCACAGAGTTCCTTGTTTTCTTGCACAAAGCTGTTTCTCTTGATATTGTTAATCTAGCAAGGCCAGAAGGAGGATCACTTCCTTCAAACACTGTGAAGCTCTGTAGTGCATAATTCTCATAGCTTCCCAACTGGCTCCTGCTTTTTGGGTGCACGGCAAACTTCTGTGCTACAAATATCACTCAGTGCTGTAAAAGGAGTTCAAGGCAATGTACTTCTAAGTCCAGGATGGTGGGTGGTCTTCTTAGACTCTTGGCTTTCTGCAGTGTGTGAACACTCTCCAGTAGTATCTTAAGCAAAATAAATGATTTGTCATGTGTTTGGTTCCCTCTTTAAGAAAGCAGGCATAGCTTTCAGGTTACCTCCCTGTTTGCTGTTCGCTGCACTTGTGTGTCTCACTCCGGTGGAAACTGGGGAGCCACCCAGATGATTTAATCTTGGTGACAAGTACCCATGGAGAGAGTATATCAATACAGCAGCACAGCAGCCTGTTATATGCAGCAGGTATTGCTGGAAATGGTGTTATCAGAAAGTCTCATGCTTTTGCTCATTTACCAAACCAAAACCAGGGCCAGTTTTGGCCATAAAGGAATGTCTCATTTCAACTATTTGCAATCTGAATGAACTTCTGAAGGAGAAGCATGTTTATTCTTGGATCCTACAAAAATAGCAGTTACTGATTCAAAATTTCCGTCTGTTTGAATCTGATACCTTCTGTTTTCTATTTTAAGCTCATGCAAGTGGGGCCAAAACCAGTTCTCAAGTAATTCAAACATCTCAGGCTTCCTTCTGGGATGAGCAGTGGTCCTATGCTCCTAGAGCAGGATCTGATAGCTAATTCTAACTCCTAGTTTTGAAAGCACTACAGAAATAGAGAACTACAGATGCATATTGCATACCTGTCCTGGGCTGTCTCTATGCCCAGGCTTATCCTACCTTATCTTTGAGTGGAACTCTGGAAAATCATTGTCCTGCCCACTCAATCTTACACATACAGGAATTAAGCAACAGTTCCCATCTTCTATTTCTGGGCCAAATGAAAGCTGGAGTGCATAATTTGTAGTATTGGTCACTGAACAGTTGCTGCCTTTTCTCCCAAGAATCACAGAATTTCTCAAGTTGGAAGTATCCATAATGATCATTGAGTCCAACTCTCTGCTCCTTGAATGACTGCCTAAAATTAAACCATGTGACTGAGAGTGTTGTCTAGATGCCCCTTGAAATCTGACAGGCTTGGTGCTGTGACCACTTTCCTGGGGAACCTGTTCCAGTGACCAGCCACCCTCTCAGTGAAGAATCTTTTCCTAATGTCCAGGCTGAACTTCCCTTGACGCAGCTTTATTCCATCCCCTTGTGTCCTGTTACTGGTCACCAGAGAGAGGACATCAGCACCTCCCCCTCTGCTGCCCACCTCGAGGAAGGTAGTAGACTGTGATGAGGTCACCCCTCAGCCTCCTGTTTTCCAAAGCTGAACAATTCAAGTGACCTCAACAGTTTCTCATAAACCTTGCCTTCAAGGCCTTTTGCCACCTTGGTTGCCCTCCTCTGGACACACTCTAATAGTCTGATGTTCAGAATGGGTTAGTCCACAGATCCTCAACTGATACTTTAAGTGGAATTAGCTGAAGGAGATAGCACTGGAGGCAGTACAACTTTCCACAGGGTAGAAAGACTGGGAAACATCTAATTTTGTCAGCCAAAATCAGTGCTTATTAGCTAACCTGAAGGGAGTCAGAAGAATTACTCAGAATCTGATTGTCATAGCAAGAAAAGTCCCCTTTTTTTTTTTTTTTTTTTAATTAAAAGTATTCAGTCTTTCCTCAAATGATCGCTAGCACTGCTATTGGAAGCACATTGTATGTTACAAGAAGATGGTGTTTATAGTCAGTCCCTCAACATATTTGCAATTTCAGTCCAACTAACAGTCACCAGAACTAAACGACATCTGAGCAAGGCCATACTAGTATGTTCATTAATAGAACAGGAGTCTATTTGGGCAGTGTAAAACATCTGAGATTTCTCAATTGTCTTTAAAAATTGGAACATAGTGTGTTATTTTTGTTGACATTTGTTGTGCTTCTAATGAACAAATAGGCTGGAAGGATATGAACAGGAAATTTTGTTCACAAGATAAGCAGCTGTTAGCCCCCAAAGCTTCAGAAGTTCATAAGGGCCAAAAAAAAATGTCTTTCTGTGTCTGATTTAATGAATAGTCAGCATTCCACATCAGCCAAAGGAAATGCTTTGGGGACAGTTTTTACAGATGCAATCAAATCTTGTGTTTGTGTGAAGAAGGACAGAGCTTGCCATTTGTTCATGAAATAACAGTTTCAAAGGTTATGCTTTCACCACAAAAATCTTGAACTGTTGTCATTCCAAAATGCTTGAGAATTAGCCTATTTTGTAACTTACTGTTTAATTTCTGGAAAGAGACTTGGTCCAGAACATGTCATTATTTTCAGACTGAACACTCTCATGATTTTAATGCACATGTCTTAAAAGGTGTTCTGCTCTGGTTTACAATTATCTACAAAACAGCTAACAGAGAAGTGCTCTAGTCTTGTGGTCTTCTGTTTGGGCCCACAGATGCTACAGCTCTCAAGTAAACTCACAAAGGAAAGAGTAACAAAACCATGTCAGTAGTAGACCATATGATCCATTAGCAACATCATAAATTGGGCTCACCTTCATCAGATTTATCAGCGTTGTACACTCAGATACATCTTCAGCTGATGTAGGTGGCGTAACCTCATTTATTACTGCTGTGCTAATTCACGTCAGCCAAAGCTGTGGACCTGGTGAGTCACTGGTAATTCTGGGGAAATTCCATGCTTCTTTGGAAATACTTGTTCTTGGAAAAGTGATGTTGGATTTTTGTATATGTAGCATGTTCAAGGAATGTCCTTCATAACAAGCAAGTAGTAAATTTAACTTTAGACCTTATGATTTTATATGAAAATAAAAATGAAAAGTGAACAAGTTACTGTGAGTTCTGTATGATCTATTTGCAGAAGACTGGTGAAACTTTAGAGCCCTGAATTCCTTCCAATGGAAAAACCAAGCTCTAAGGAGCTTGGCATTCAGGAAATCTTAATCCAAAAGGGCCAGAGTAGTAAACCATGCTCTTTGCTGGGAGATTAACATAGTGACTTCAAACCCTTCACAAGCCCAGTGACAGAAAACATGGTAGGCCTTCAATCAAGCTGCTCTTTAGTTCTCTTCAACATGGAAGAAGAAAAAATTTAACATTCATGTTCTGCTAAACTTTGGTGGTCTAACAATGGAGTCTGGCTCCTTTTCTGTGTTTTCTTGTCCTGGTTTAGGATAGAATGAAGTTTTACTTGTGATGTACAGGAGATGTGTATTTAGATGCCTCTATGACCAAAACAGTGTAACTGTGCATACGCAGTTCTCATCAGGCATAGAGTGGATTTATTTTCTCAAAAAATTACAGTGGCCTTAAATGCCATTATATACAAGGATTATGTTATTCAATTTCAGGGTAATGAAGTATAGTAGGAAACAGAGTAGACAAGACAGAGCATGTACAAAATGCAGCACTAGTTGCGTGTGCAAACAGTCATTGATAAGCTGAAAATCTCCTCAAGTGTAATGGAACAGTGGAGTAGAGGATCCCACAGCTGCGCTGACCATATTGCATGTATGGACCAGGGCTCTTTTTGCATTCAAGCTTCTTCTGGGCCATGGCAATTCCAAACTGACAAGCACTTAAGTATTCAGCTGCTTTGGACCAGAACAGATTTGATAGGTCTAACCTTTTCCTCTGATTTCCCTATCAGTAGTGCATCTTCAAAAGGTGCAGGTGTAGCTGATATTGGAAATGACACTGTGAAAGGGAAAAAACCATTTTCCAGGAATATCCTGGACTCAGCGTGACAAATGATGCTTTTTTTTTTCTCTGTATCCAGCATATTGTTTTCTTAGTAATGCCCGAAGTGCACAGAAGTAGAAACAAGTTGTAACATTTACATATATTGATTCCTGTTGTCACATTTGAAAATATCTTTTCTCTGGAAAACTTGAACAGTTTTATTTTGTTCTTCTGGTTTTGTTTGGTTTGGGGTTTTTTGTTTTGTTTTGTTTTATATTGGTTTTTAACAAAAATCTCTTTTCGAAATGGAAGTAGATGTTGCAACTTTGATTGAGCTTGAAAAGAGTATTTTGTTATAAGAGAACATATCCTCTGACTTATGTTTATGTGCATATGCATTTCATTAATGTCTATTTATATAGATACGCTTAAATAAAATTTCACTTATTAAAAGTCACTGAAATGTTTCAGAAATCTATTCAAATGTCCAGTCTACAGGAAACTTGAATTTTCCCTGGATCACATTCTAAATTAACCATCTATATTTTTGAATGAACACCCTTCAAGACTGAACTATTGCACTAGGTCATATCTCACTGAGCTAGGACAGAAATTACATCTTTTCTTGCATCCCTTTTTTTCCTGACCTGAGCATTTGTGCTGCTTTCACTACTTTCCACAGAGGCAGTAGTTGGTTAAACTGAAGTTCCTGCCTCCCTGGTGCTAAAAGCAGCCCTCGGGATTTAGCTGAATGCTAGCATATGGTACAGCAGTCTCACTGGATTAAGTCAGTAGGCTCTTGTGCTTTTATTTATAACACCATTTTCATTTGTGTCTGTACATAAAAAGTGCTGAGGGGTTTTGTTTGTATTAGCAGAAAGGATGAACTTCCCAAAGGCTCCTGGGGAAGTGCTAACACTCCCATTTTGTTCAATGCGAAAATCCACCCTGGCCCATCTCTGGAACCCTAACACAAAACGGAGCATATCACACTTAGCCAAGCAACTGTCACAGGCTGCCTGCCAGTACTGTTTCAGAAAATGCCCAAGTTCAGGTTTCTAAGCTGTCCTTCAAATTTGTACAGACAGCTGCCAAGAGGCTTTTTTAAGCAACAGCGAGTCAGAGATTTACCAAGACAGAAGGGGAAGGCAGCTGGTTTTAGTTATCAGAGGTAATTTACATATCACCAGGTATTCCCTGCTAGGCATGGAGAGACTGACCACCACAGAAATACGGGGCAGCAGCTTTTATGGAGAGACACTAGTGCTTGCTTTGCTGTCACTATGCATATTTACCTGTGTCCATGCCACCTTCTTTCTTCACATAGGGAATCCAAAATATTTGTGAAGTAGCCTACACAGAAACACTCACAGACAAGGCATCTTTCCCTCCCACTTTGTTATTTCTTCTCAAAAATTAATATGGTATTTTTATAAGGTAAATTTTCACTTCAGCATGGCATCAGCTGTGTCACCACGGACTGTCACTAAGCTAACCCATACCGTACAACACCCTTAGCTCTCCTTTCTCAGCAGACCTTGGTAAATACAGTTCACTAGATGATACTGTTTGCTCCAGCTCATCACTTATATAAACTCTACATGCATCTCAAAAGATTTCATTTTCCCCTTCCCTTCCCCTAAGTGACTGGTTACACACAAGCAAAACACCATCTGATATTTGTAGGCTACTTCACTTTGCAACTTTGGAAACTTCTTCCCATGTAACCTGTACAAATATGTGCTGTTCATTCATCTAGAATTGGATCAGGGAAGCAGTTGAAGCTGTGAGGCTCTTTGTGATGTAGTTAGAAATCCAGCTGCTCTCCTGCCTTCCTATGCCTCTTCCTATTGCTCATAATTCAAATTCCTTTTGGCTTCAATTTTCCACACTTGACCTCAGCCCAAAAGTGATTACATCGGATGTCTCTGTAAAACCTTTAGAGCCATTTTTGAATGATTCAAATGTGAAAAACCACTGCCATATGCTGTGACCAAATATAAATAGAGGGGAGATTTAGAGCTTGCTTTTTTTTTTTTTTTTTCTGTAGAGGTTACGGAAGAAAGTTTCTGAAGCCTTTTCAGATAGATGCAGAGGTTTAAAATGGGAAATTTTGGTACCCAGTGTAAAGTAGCAGATCCCCAACACAGCCTTGTATTCCTTACTCTTCCATGGTTCTACAGCATTTTTCTACAGCAATTTTACCTGTATGTGAGCACACACATAAATGGCATCATTCAATCTGTACTGCCTGTGCTGACAGCAGTAGAATTTTGGTTTCCTTTCTGTCTGATGGAAGTTTACCACTGTGTTAAAAAGGGAAACCCAAAGCAAAGTGCTGTTTTCTGTTCCAAGTGATCTTTGTTCATCCAAACAAAGCATCTGAAGGGAAGACAGAGCAAGGACACTACCTGGCAAGGCATTGCTGTCAAGGCCTATCTAGATCCATACCCCTGGAGATCCAGACAAGGTGCTTGATGACTAAAGAAAGGCAAAAGTCATATGCATCTTCAATTAAAAAAAGGTCAGCCTGAAGAGCTACAGGCTAATTGGTCTCTCTTTGATGGCCCCTGGGGAGATAATTAAACATGGATTTACCAAAGGTAAATTACAACTGACCCACCAGATTGCCTTCTGTGATCAGGACCTCAATTTCTGGACAACAGCAGAGCACTGCATGTCATTTATCTTGAGAAAGGCTTTCAACAGAGTCCTGCACAATGTTTTTGTATCCAAGTTAAGATGGTTTGGATAGATGGACATCCACCTAAAAACTCATTCTTTAGGCTCATAAGGGTAGGAGTTAATGGGTCATACTTTATCTGTAAGCCAGTAAGGAGTAGAGTACTGAGGGGCTTTCCCTACAACCTGTCCTGCTTAACATCTTTATCAATGGCTTGACTGCACTTCCATCAGTTTGTAAATGACACCAAATTACACGGATATTGTTGATTCACACAAGGTCAGGGCTGCCATTCATAGGGACCTAGACAGGTTGGAGGAATGGGCCAGTAGAAACCAGTTGAAATTAATCAAGGACAGACATCAAGTGCTCCCCTGAGGAGGAAGCTTTGGTGCAAGGATGCAGGCTTGCCCCTGCCTGTCTGGGAGCAGCTCTGCAGAAAGGGACCTGGGCCCTTGGCCTGAGCCAGCAGTGAGCCCTGGCTGCAAGGATGGCCAACAGCTTCCTGGGAGATATTCACAGGGACACAGCCAGTACATCAAGGGAAAGGTTTATCCTTCTCTATTCCGCATGTCTTAGACCATGTTTCAATACTGTACCCAGTTTTGTCTTCCCAATACAAGAACAACATTAACAAACTGGAGCAAGTTCAGTGGAGGACCCCAAGCTTCTCAGGGCCTGGAGCACTTGCCTTGTGGGGAAAACTGAGGGACCTAGGCTTGTTCAGCCTGGAGGAGAGATGGCTTCAGGGAGGCCTTGCAGGAGCCTGACAATACTTGCAAAGAAATCATCAAGCAAATGGAGCCAGGCCTTTCACAGCAGAGTGTGGGATGACGTGACACAGTAGGCATAAGCTGAAACAAGAGGTTCACACTGGAAAAAGCAAAAAAGGTCTGGAATAAGGAAGAAAATACTTCTTTTTTCACTCTGAGGACAATCAAGCATTGGAACAGGTTACCCAGAGAGTCTGTACAGTCTCTCTCCATCCTTGCTGTGTCTCCATCCACCAGAGTGGATAAAGCCCTGTACAGCTTGGTATGATCTCACAGCTGACCCTGCTTGTAACAGGAGGTTGGAATAGAGACCATCTGAGGTCCCTCTATCCTGAATTATCCTATGAACCCTTGTTGCATTCAAGTGTAAACACAGCCTGTCCTCCCAGCCCTGCTGATGCAAATCAGTACTGTGGCCTGAGGGTACCATTACTGTGGCCAATGTGGTATCAGGTGGCAGAGGTAGAAACCAGGAGAGCAAAATATCTGCAGTGGGGCATGTGTTCCCCACCTGCCTACCCACCTTTCCCTGTAGTCTCTGCTACACTCCCACATACATGATTTGGAATATTTTTCTATCTTACGTACCAAATGCATTAAAGAAAATTATTTCATAATACACTGACAAGCTCTGTCAATTCCCTGAGTATAAGAATAGGATCCAGCTACTTTAAGCTTGGGGAAAGGAGTGTTCGTATTTGTTTCAAGAAGAGGAATTTAAGCCAGAACTGCTATTATTTCTAAGACATCTTCCCCTCTAGATCAGGCGATAGCCTGCTTTGGCCCAAAACAGATTCAGTCAAATTCAGTGACACAAATCTCTTATGTTTTTGATTTTGTTTTCCTATAGTCAGCAGTAACCAAATTAGTCTAGGAAATAATTTGGGACTTTTAGGGTATAAAACACTAAGTTTCACAGAACATGAAGACCACTGTTATTTTTACTTGAACACAAGGAGTTTAAATATGTGAGCAAATTATCATTTTCCAGACTCATTCAGAAGCTCAGTGAAGTAATTGGGTTTTCCCATCCACTGCCAACTGGCACTGAATCAGACTTAATGTGCAATAGTGGAAGTAGGACTGGTGGGTTTGAGTCATATTTCAGTCATGACAATAGATCAGCTTGTATTAGAGAAGCAGTGGATATGGTTGTAAAGAAGATTAGTTCCCAGGCATATGATGTGGAAGGGATAATGAAAGACTGTAATAATGAAGGGTTGTGAGAGAGCAAAAGGAAAACAAAGTTGCTGGACAAGTGAGTGAATGTGATATAAGAGCAAGTGAGACAGTTTATGTTGGAAGCTAATGTGGAAGAATGTCTGGAAACAGCAACGGACCATGGAAAAGCTATGATCTCAAGATATCAGGACAAGAACTTTTTAATAACTCGAGTACAAAACTGGAGACTAATTAAGGATGCAAATGTCTAAAAAGGAAGCATTTAAGTACTTAGGAATAGTGTAGGATCAATGGTTTCATCTTCAAAATGAAGTTTACAAAACTTTTTATTTCACTAAGACGTATATTTGAAAATAGAATTGACAAAACTTTTCATGTAGCATACCTAGCACAAAGCTATCTACAGTGTGTAATAAGTTTTACTGCTCTTATACAGTGCAAAATGTTATTGAGCCATAATGATGTTATGTGATGCAACAATTAGGTGGTGGTTGTCTCACCTACTTTTTCTTAACCCAAAAGGGGTTAATCACAGGGCAGTTAATAGAGATAAAACCTCTGTAGCTGGATAACAATTTATTTTCTCTTAGTTCTTCTTTTTGAGATATCCTGTACTTAAACACAAGACATCTTTACGATAAAAGCAAGGAAAGTGAAAGAAAGGAAAAAAACCAAACCAAACCAAACCAAACAAAAAAACAAACCACCCAAACGCAACAACCCACAAAGCAAAAAACTCAAACGTATCTGAATGCACAAGCAAGTGAAAAATATGCTTGATTTTTGCAGTTGACAATATTAAAAGAGACTTATGCTTAAATGAACTTACCTTGGCATATAGGTCCTCCTCAATATCAGCAGACCTCAGGTGTATTAGCGATGAACTAAGTAGCAAGCTACTACAAGGGACAGAACAAAACCCTAACAAGTAACATTGTATTACTTTGGAGTGTGTTGCTGCCAGACCTCTCTGAATACTTTCAAAAATGGAATTTTGTCTTGTAAAGTGAGACCTACATGTGTGATTTGAGGTTTGAAAGTCACAGCTATGAATGAGAAGAATAAAATCTGTTTAGTGAATTGAAACCTACAGAACTCAATCCCTGTCTGTGCCACATGTAAATGAACTCCTGTGCAATAGGACTTGCAAACAAAATTGCAATGAGTAATTGGATATATTTTGTTTAGTGTCAGGATTAATTTTCTGATGCTGTTTCTGACCCTGGTTTTGTTTTGTTTCCTGCAGGTTTACATAACTGGAATGAGACAGAGCTAGGAAAAACTCAACAGAAAAACAGTTTCACCAAATAATCAAAACATAGTCACTGAACCTGTCAATACATAGGACTTCGGGTACCCCAAGAGGCAACAAGGAGGAAACAAATGTTGCAGAGTTCCTGTCCTTTATTACTTAGTTTGCTTTGAAGAATTTACTTATCATTCATGTTGAAATGTGAGATTAAAACTAAAATGTTATCTCCAGAGCATAAAGCCTTAAGATATTTACCGGTAAGAAAAGCTAGAATTAAGCTTAGATTTTTGAAAGAAAAGTGGCAAGTATTTTGAAAAAGAAGGAAAGACCTTGTGAACGTTACTGGAAGCTACAACACGTTTAATTTTTGGTAAGGCTTTTCTGTTCCTTCTTACAGAGTGAGTGTTGATAGACTCAGCTCGTACGGTTGATGAATGGATCTCTTGTGCAAAGGTGGAAAAGACCTCTACTTGCAGCCGGCGAGATCAGCTGCTTGGGGTCGGGCCCGTCCCGCCGGGAGCGGCGGGTCTCGGTGCTCAGGGGTTTCCTGAGGTTCCAATCCGTCCGGGCAGGGCCCGGGGAGCGGAGAGACCCGCCACGGGCCGGCAGCTCCGGCGGGAGAGGCTGACGGGGCGGGGGCGTTGCCAGGGCA
>JANIJG010022012.1:0-23417 GCA_024611175.1 Megaceryle torquata | reverse complement strand
TAAGACTCATGAGGAGCAACTGAGGGAGCTGGGGTTGTTTAGTCTGAAGAAGAGGAGGCTGAGGGGAGACCTTATTGGTCTCTACAACTGCCTGAAAGGATATTGTGGAGAGGTGGCTGTTTGTCTCTCCTCACAAGTCACAACTGATAGCACAAGAGGAAATGGCATCAGGTTGTGCCAGGGGAAGTTTAGTCTGGACATTATGAAAAACTTCTATACTGAAAGGATTATCAAAGACTGGAACAAGCTGCCCAGGGAAGGGGTTGAATTGCCATCCCTGGAGGTACTTAAAGGCCATCTAGATGTGGTGCTCAAGGACATGGTGTAGTAGTGGCCCTGGTAGAGTTAGATAATGGTCGGAATTGATGATCTTAAAGGTCTTCTCCAACATACTGATTCTGTTATTCTATGATTCTATCTGGAGATAGCATTCCCTAAAAGCCTGAATATCCCTGTTTCAATTGCTCATCTCCCTTTTATGTCCCCAGTTTTTCCTACATGGTAAATTTAGTTTTGTTCCCTAATGCAGGAGGCTGAAAACAGTCATTATCTTGTTCATCAGGAATTAAAAATAGCACACAGTTCTGACTGAGATGTATATGGGGTGGTCTTCAGTACAGTCTGCACATGAACGATTACTGGGATTTGAGCTTTTGGTGAAACTGCTCAGTTGTCTCCAGGTTCTTCAGTTAAGTGATCTGCCAGTGTTTGAGACCCAGAGTGAACTGAGTGCATTAGCAAGGTCTTCAGGGTTGAGCTCATTTTATTCCTGTGCTCCCTGTGCTCCTCACGTCTTCTTATTTTCATGTCGGTTTGCTTACAGATGCAGAGATCGAAACACAGGAATGCTCAGCCAGGTACGTGCAAAGTTATCTCAGGGCAATGTAGCTAAAGCTCTTTTACATACGAAGGAGTGCATATCTGTAACCTTAATTACATGTTGATTTGCTTTCAGTAGTTCCATCAGGTAAGCACAAAAATAATGCATACTTGACAGCAAGTAGGAACATAGTTTTGAAGGACATCAAATGAAAGAAGTATTTAGTACTGAATAAGTGTTTTCCTAGAAAACAGGTTTATTTGCCTAGAAGTGTCCTGGGTGCCAAAAACTCATTTGTAAAAGACAAATGACTCTGCAGGAAAACGGAAGGACTGTGCAGGCCATGCATTTCCCTTAAGCTATTTACAATGATTGACTCAAATGGCTTGTTAGTTTAAGAGACTTCCAGCAGGAACTGGAGCACACTGTATACTGTTTATGTTTTAAGAAAACATGGACTATGTTGAGTTACAGCTCTCTAGGATTCTACTTTAAGCAAAAATACAGACTTAAGGTGGAAAAAACCAAAACCAAACAAAACCAACCAACCACCACCACCACCAAAAAAACCCAACCAAACAACACCCCCCCCACCCCCCTCCCAAATTAATCAGAAAGCACTGTAAATAGAGTTAGGTAACATTATAGTCAGGTAAGTAGCAGCATTCAAGTTCCCAGCTTCACCATCTGCTTTTTAACTTCACTCCATGTGTGCAAAGCTAAAAATTTTAGAAGGGCAGGAGGTCACCATTACTTCAGATAATTGGTATTTTAAATATGTTAGAAATACCATGAGCACTGGCAGGAAGCCATTAGCTGTAGACAATGAAGCAAAATTTATCTTCTTGGATTTATAATGAAAAGCCCATGCATTACACTAAACTCCTGCAAAGAAAGTCTTTAGAGAGCAATTCAGTTCCTCAAAGTTTTGCATTTTCATCAGAATATTCCACTGTCTTGTGTATCTTAAACAGCTGTTTGTACAAGAGAATTCATAACCAACAGGAACAGAATTCATACTGCATGAAATCTGCCTTCATACTTCTCAGAACAAACATGAACTTAAATCCCTAGTCTTGAATAACATTTGCACCGACGTTGGGTTTTGGGTGTTTTGGGGTTTTTTTCTTGTGAATTGTGTTAAACTCATCTTTTCTCCATTTAATAGCACCGAATTTTTCTTTAGATTCATGAACACTTCTTCAATTTTCTCTAATTGTCAGGGAACAATCTTAAAAACTTTAGCCGCTCTATCACAGGGTGCAATGACAAAACCTCTGAAATAGAATATGCCACACCAAGATACTTTCCCACAAACATTTTAAAATTAAAAATCAAATAAAGCTAAGCCTTTCAGCATGCAGTGCAGCCCAAAGCCTGGCATTCCAGTCCAGGTGAGGAGGAATGTGCACAAAGATCCACACATAGGATATATCAGCAGGTCTTTTTTAACAAGTAAGTTTCTTCCTTTAGTCATTCCCAAATGACATCTAGGATAGCCTGACTGAAGCAAATAGGAATTCCTGCACCCATTTAGTCTAAAGTGAAAGTTTTGCACACATGAATGAGACGTGTTCCCTCTCCACCAAGTCACGTCTATCTTGTTTTACTCTGGGGAGATCCCATCAACTTCAGTTGAATGGAGGGGGAGAATTTAGCAGCATGAACTTTTTAAAATTCAGCATAGCTTCTACTAGTCCATTTTTAATTCACTGCTGCCTTCATGACAATGGTACTTATTAGGTAAAGTTTCATTTATCCCATATAATTAATTTGAACTAATATTGCTTGGACAGTTCTTAGAAATGTGATATTAGTGTTGGCAGAGTTTCCCCTATTGTCTGCCATGTTCTCTAAAATTATGCCAAGCCACAAGCTAGGTCATCACTGCTTTTATAGACTCAAGTAAAGCTAGCTAGCAATAGTATGCTTTTGGCAATTTTAGAATTGCTATTTTAAAACTCCTTTGCTTGGAGCTATCTAGTCTCAGGGGTTACAGAAGGAATCCTAGACTTTCCAGTATAGCATCCCAGACAAGGATATACCCTGAATTTTCAGTAATTGAGAATAGCCATAGGATTAGACCATCATTTGATACTGTGTTTGGATAAGGCCCTCAATTTAGACATTATTCATATCAGATGTTTATTTTAAAGGGAAGCATATTTAGGGGTTTAGTAGCTCAAGCCAGATGCCACGTCAGCTTTCTTCCATGCTATACATAGCCACCATCTGGCACAACTGCATCAGCACAAACCCCCAAGGTTACAAACTGCAGCTCTCTGTGGCACCAGTGGAGCTTAGCATGGATTCAAGCAGGTGCAAATTCAACTCGAGCTGCAGCCAGGTCACTGCAGGTCTAGCACTAGAGCAGATAGGAGATTGCCATTACCTACTGTGTGCCATTGATGAAAGCATCAGCTGAGGATCAGACATTTGTTCTCTATTTATCTGCATTTATTGAAATCATGGACTGAAGAGCTTTAAATGGGCTGTCATCTTCTTAAATTAAACTACTGGGCCCATTTTCTAACATTTGTATGCTGAGTCAGCTTACCAATAAGCAGGGGCTTGCCAGTCAGGCCTCTAGAGAAATAGCCTGGTGTGTATGAGAACCTTGTTACAAAAAACTTAAGTACAATAAACTCCATTTAGGTCAAATATTTCATATTGGGCAACCTAATAAGTATTCATTAATTGTGTTCACTGTTGAACTCTCCGAGTGATGAAGAATTTATTGACTGAATCTTTTAGATGAGGTGTTGATACTTGAAACACTCAGAGCTTCCCCTTTTTGGGTGGTTTTTAGACTACTATTCAATACATCAATACGTAGCTCTGACATTAATAAGTGATACCAAATATTTTATGCAATAAATAATGATTAACTGAAGATGCAAAATATACGAAGTCTGCATGTTAATGTCTGAATTATCATTATACTTGCAGATGCCATGATGGATTGTCCTTAAAAAAGTGTGCATAGCCTATTTCTAGTTCACACGTGGCAGCAACCTCCAGCCAGACTCCTCAGAACAATGACTTAATTGGGCTATTAGGTAGACAGCCTGCATGACCGTATTTACCACATTTTCTTACTCTGTTTGCAAGGATAACTAATTAGAAACAGCTCATCTAAACATGTTAGAAAAGAGCTTAACATGACACCTGCTGTGCACAGCTTGTGTGCTGCATACACAAACAGTGCAGAATTGCACAGCGGAGAAAGCCGTAGTGTGGCTAATGAGGGACCCTGCATTTGCAGAACAGAGCTCTTGGCATTTCAGATATACTGAGGAAAGTGGAGGTTAACAATTTTGAAATTATCTATTCTATACTAAAAACAAAACAGCAGTTTGTCATTTGATTTGTATTCTGCTCTTCATTGTGATGTAAAACTGAAACAAAGGAGTAAGAGGGAGAACTTCATGATACCCTTGGAGAAACATTTGTAGGGGGCCATCCTCATGGCTGTGAGGACAGAACATGGTGTAGCAATTCTGCAGCATTATACTGGCCAGGCTAACAGCGAATACCTAGGAAGGAGCGTGTCAGAACACTCATGATACATTCCCAGAATATTTTCCCATCCTTTAGCCGTTTGCAGTTTGTTGGCTTCCAGAGGCAGATGTCACAGGCTTTGTATATGATAACCCTTGATGGATACTTTTCCACAAATGTTTGGTTGCTTTTTGAAAGTGTGTACATGCTCATAGTGTACACTACAAGTATCCACACCATCCCTTGGCAAGGGATTTCTTGCAGCAATTTAACTTTACACTAGATGAGGAGCTACTTCCTTTTATTTGGAACCTCCCTACTTCTAATTTGGCACAATGACCAATTATGCTCTTGAAACAACTGTCAAACAGCCATTTCCCCCCTCACCATCCCCAGGCTGCTCATGATTTTGTAGCACTCTGTCATATCTTTCTCTGGTTATCTCTGAAGAGTCCTGGTCTTAGTAGGGAAGCATTTCCATACCTTGCTAGCTTTCACTAAACCTCTTCTAGTTTTGTTTTATCCTTTTTGTGTTGACAGAGCAGAACTGCACAGCATATTCATGATGGGGGTGTGCCATGGAACTATTCAGTGACACACTAATATAGTCTGTCTTCTATCTCTTTCCTAATAATTCTCAACACCATCCTTGCTTTCTACTTTCTATTGAGCTGATGTGCCTATATATTAGTAATGAAATTTTCATTTGTAAGTTATAATAGTTTGTTCGGAATTAATCAGTTAATATTTAATTTGGGAGTGTGTATTTCCATGAACACTACCTAATATTGTTCTACAACTGAATTTCATTCATCATTTAGAATTCCAGTCACTCAGTCCAGTAAGGACTGCATGCAATTCATTCTTCCTGCCCCGATGTCCTCCCTCCACAGCTAAAACTAACTTTTTTCTTCTGCCCTTGTATATTAACCATTTAATTATCTTTGGAATGATCTTCCCTTTTATGCAAAGGCTGCCTCATTTCCTAAGAGCATTCTGGAAATCCAGGAAGACTAAATCAGCCATGTACCTGACTGTACCTTCAAAATTTCCAAGAGATTTATGAGATGTGACTTCCTTTAAAAAAAAAAAACTATGTCAATCCTCAGAAGTGTGTCATTTATCTATATGTGCACTAATTTTTCTACTGGTTCTACAAACATAACTCTGCAGCAACAGTCGACTCACTGACTGAGTTTTCTGCATCTCACCTGGAATACTTTTTAGCAAAAGTTTATCAAGGAAGTTTATCCAGATAATTTTAATTAGGAAAATCTGCATGCTAGCCAAAACAAGTCAAGATATTTATAAGTTTCTTGCTGAAATCTTGTGCAGTTTGTATTCAGGAAGACAGTGCACTAGCATAAAAATGCCTTCTGCATTTTTGTTCACTAATTCACTGTAGTAATACAAGCAGAAGGTAAAAATGAAGAAAAAGATGATAGAAAGAGAATAGAAGACTCTTACAGGCCAAACATGGTTCAGCAAAGATTTCAGACACATTAGATATATATGTTTCTCCAGAATCAGTATTTTCTAAAAAGGTATGTCAGCTGGGAATGATAACTCCTATGTTATTTCATTTTCTCACCGTGAGAAGATCATTAATGCTTGAGCACATGGGGATCCTGTGATGCCCCTGAGCCAAAGGGGGATGCAAAGCACCATTATATGGCAATTGTCTGGTAAAGCAGGCATGTATATCTTGTATTACAAATATAATACTAGACAAAAAAACATTGAGGATGGATTATCAGAGGTCACAAGATCCTTCCACCCCTGGTCACATGGTATCTCAGATGCTTCAATATCCTGTGATTTGGGCTCTGTGAACATTTGCAAAAAATGTTGACCAAACACTGCAAGAGCTTTTCAGGGCACCCTGTTCTGAAAAGAGTAATATTATGTGTCTGCACACTTTTTAAGGCATAGTCACTTGGAGATCCTCCTAATAACTTAAATATTTCAATTAGAATATGCTGCCACTGAAAATCTGAAAATACTGCAACATAAAATGACATTATGTGTTATCTTGGGGTCATCAGTGCAAACCCATAAAGAATCATTACAGTTTGAAAAGAATGTTGTACATTTTGAAATTTATATTCCTTGGAATACTGCTGCAAAAAATGAATGTCAAGTGACTTCAATGCTGCAGGGGCAGTTGATCAGTGGGGCATGACTATGTAAACTGTAGTGTGTAACTACATAAAACTAACTCTCACTTTTCAGTAGAATTTACAGTAAGGAATGGAAGTTCTAATCTTGTCAAGATCTTTGTTGTACTTGTTTGATATACTGACACAATGAATACCTGTTGTTGTTCTGGGAATTAATATGTTCAGGGACAAACTGTCAAATGTAAAAAGATTTCCAGGCAGTCTAAATATATCACCTCACCAGCCAGAGATCTATTACCATTATCCACTGGTGACTTAAGCTCCTGACTCTGAAACAAGTGTGTGCATATTCATCTTCTAAACTAAAGTGAAGAAAATGTCAGAAGTAAGAAAAATGGCTTCTTTTATAGTGGTAATTTTCTAAAGCATAGTTTAAAACCTTCCTGAAGGATCTGTGAGCAGCTATGGAGTTATTGTCAAAGAGGAGTAGATGCTACATGCTCAGGGTTTACACTGCATTTATGCAAGAACTTACTTTGTGTGTGGCCACAATTTGACTAATGCTGATAAAGCATCTCTTTGGACAAGCAAATGGAAAATTAATCTGTCAAATTCTATTAAATAAAAAGACATGTCTTCCTGCTTAGTGAGTCTCTGAGTCACAAAATGCCAGAGGCTGAGAGAGTGTTTAGAAGACGTGTTATTACATAATGGCCCCACTCTTGTACCTTCCCTGTGTCTGCTGTGGACTATTGGTTTTCCCTTAAGCACAGGAACCAGTGCCCCCAGGATACCAAATGAAGGTAGAGAAATACCAAAAGGGAGAAGCAGAGATAGCAAGCTCAGGAAAAAAGCACAAGTGATCCCACAGGAGATAAGTGGAAAAAGAATGAAGTCAAGGATTAAAAAAAACCAGAAATGCAAAATAGCCAGAAGAGCTATTAGCTGAGATCTCCAACAGTGCCCATTCTGTCATGAAAATGTTGGAGGAACCAGTGGATGCTGCCAGGATGCTCTCTACTTACAGACATGACAGGACAAGAGAACAGAAATAAGACCTGTAGTTTCTGAGGTGCCCCCTCGTCATGCTGCTTTTTTCCACTGTCTTGGGTGATAAGCTTGGTTGGAACAAGGTGAGTATGGATGAAGGTGTCTCGGGACTTGGTGGGCATAAGGAAGGGGCATGTGACAAAAAGATGAGGAGGACAAGTGCAGCCAGAACCTAAGCAACAGGGTTTGGAGTCAGAGGAAAGACTGCAGCTTGAGGCACTCAGTACACAGTATAGTAGGATTTCCCTTTGCCACTACAATGCCATGAACTGGACAGCACAGCCGTGCCTGTTACTCCATGGTTGAGTTTTCATCTTAGATCCCCATTAAGCAGTGCTTTGATCTCAACCAGCATGGCTATTCTTACATTTACTCACTAAAATGTCCTCTGGTAAAGCCATAAAAATCATAAAAATTAAGCTAATTCTCAGAAAAGCTAATCCTGTGCAATGCTTCAGAAATCCACACTCCAGATGATGCCACTGTGCTGTATTGCACGTTATGAACCCAGCACGGTGTTCCATAGTTCCATCTTTTGGCCAAACACATTTTTTCCCACATGTTCCTGCTCTCTTAAGTTTAGCTAGAGATGAATGCACACTACATAACAATGATGTCAAAGTTCAAAAAGGGCAAAGAATTACTTTTTCACTGATTTTTCAGAGAAAAGTGGGACATGTTTAGTTTTGCATGATGTATTACCTATTACAACTCTTTGATCAGTAGAAAAACATATATCAAATGTCATATTCTAGCACTCCATATCATAAATCTAATAATGAGAAAATTTTGATAATAACCTTGAAAAAAAATGTCCAAGTTACTGTTCTGTACTATATAGTGCTTTTTCCAGTCACAGAATACATAAGGAAGCTGTTCTGAAAGCACTTGGTTACAGTAAATTAAGAAATGCAGAGGGTATATTTCTGCTGTATACATTGTGATATATGGGATATTTGTGTTAGCTGTACAGCTATCTTAATGTTTCTGTGGTTGGGCATTCAGTTAAAACTATTTCTATTAAAATTCTCCCTGTAATGGTACTCCTCTGTCTCTCGGGTATTGTGAAGGTCGCTTCATTCATATTTGTAGAGCACATCTGGCTTTCTTCAAGGAAAAAAAAAAAGAAATAGTAGATACTCTTTTATCCCATTATTTGCCATTAAACATGACTGTAACACCAGGAGATCAAAATACCTTTTTATACTATATTATAGAGCTTTCTCTTCCTTACTTGAAAGTGACAATGCTACCATAATTTCTTTTTAGAAAGAAGATTGCATTTGTTTTAGCTTTGTCTGTTTAGCCTCCTTCATTCTGACAGCGTTGTCTCCTGAATTCAACTCCTTTTTGGTGAGTTTATGTCTGCATTTATGTGGCAACACTGTTGGAAACAATAAGAAGTTACATCTTGGGAACTCTACCATATATGGATGAGATTCTAGCTCTGCCCTTAGATGCAAATGATAGAATAACTGATTCTTCAGCATACTGGTGAGAAATGCATTGAGCTGGTTGGATAAAGCTCAGTCTTAATTTAGGTCACTTTATTTAACATAACCTTCCTGATAGGCTGAAAGAACAGCTAAAATAATATTGCCTTCCCAACGTTACCAAAGCTACCGTTTTCAGGAAATGACATAAAATAGAGAGGAATTCAAATTAAAATTGAGTCTGAGTAGCTGCAAACATTGCAAGTGTTGGGAGTTCAGAATCCAAACTTGGCATCATTTGCTATCTTTGACCCTGAATGTATGAGTTGGGCTAAATCATGCATCAGAGAGCCACATCAGTTTGGAGATCATGTCTCTCATTTCTCTCCTCCCTCAACTGAGACCTAATGCTCTTTCCCTCTGACTTCAGATCTGAATTCTGTACATGTTACTGCAGCTGTGGTGTGTCTCTCACTGGGAAGCCTGACCACCTATCCAGGGTGTGGAGAAACAGATGTGTGAGATGGGATCTGCTACAGACATTGGGCCATATGATCATTCTCAGCCAGTGGCTCATATGAGCTCACTTTCCTTCTCCACACAAATAAAGAGTGCTTTGTTTGTACTGCAGCATCAAAGACTACATGCAGGCAGTTTCCATGGTATAGTGGGTTTACAGAAACTTGGCAGGAGGAGAAGTTGGTGCCAAATATGCTGTTAGCTCTAACCAGCCTTCACCCTGGTCTGCATCCCACGGCCATCTACTATTGCAAACCAGGAAGACTAGTGAGATTTTTCTTTCAAAGTGAAGGACTGTGGAAGGGAGCTCAGATCAATCTGTCTCCTCTGTTGGGGATCTAATCAGCAGAAAAAAAGCAACTGGAAAAAAGCCCAGTGCCCTGAAACTGCCAGCCTCCCTCCCCCAGGGCCGTGACACCTCACTGTTCTCCTCTGTCTGCTGTGTTGTCCGAGACTCACATGTAGCTTTTGTCTCCCGGACTCACCTCAATTTCTCACCTCTAAGAGCAGGGAATTAAAATATCTTTTTCTGGCTGGCGTCTGACATGCACTGTCATTGCCAAGAGAGAACAGTCCTTTTCAAATGGTATTCATTCTTTGCTCTGTGCAAACACAGCACTTAATTGATTTTATAAACGGTGCAGCCTGCTTTTCCAAGGGTTGTAGCAAGCTGTAAAGCTTGCAATTTGCACTAAAAGTTAGTGGGAAAAGAAAAAATGATTCATTATTCTCAGGCCTTGAAGAGTTTCCACAGTGGGATGGTAAGAGCTGCCTATGCTGACAGGAACAAGCACTGCCAACTGTGTGTGGTGAAAGATGGGGAGTTGTCCCACAGAGTAGCAGGGAGCACTTCTCTTCCCAGGGACATACTTGTGCAGTAGTGAGTAGAAGCTTCTGTTAAAAGAAAACATATTTCAGAAGTACGTGCTTGTGACTAGGGATAGGGACCGTTATTAATCATCCCTAAATGCAAAAACATTGCGAACTGTTTGATACAAAGTGCCACATGTGGGTAGGATAAAACTGCTGACTGAAATCGTGGACCTATATTTTAAGGCAGAAGTTGTGGGGTTTTTTTTAAGCTGACCAAACATTAATAGCAATCCTTTGACAGAAGCTTTGGAGGCTGAATTTCTGAAGATGGATAAACTGACATTTATTTTTCAGTTCAGAAATTAAAGGCAGATTTCTCATTTGTTTTGAGACCAGGTTAAATATCCTAACTCAAACCCCTAGCTTATTTCCCATTCCTTTGCTCCAAGTGCAGTTGCATTTCACTGCTGACTTCCACATGGCAACACAATGATTGCATCCAGATTTGAAGCCTCTGAGAATAAGTACCTATTACTGGTCTTTTAATGAGAAATTGATAGAAAACTTTAGTTGCAGAGAGCTTGCATGCACTGTTTTAAGCAGGCAAATCCAAACTTTAATAGCCCTTGAGAAGGATTAAAGAATCTTTTACACATAGGTTTTGTTCCTTTTTAGCAAGAATCTCAATACTTCAGAGCTGATAGGTATTTCAGTTTTTTTCTCTGAATTATTTCATTAAAACTGAATGAACAGAGAGGGAGAGCTGACAGAAAATTGTCACTATTACAAGGCACTGAAGAAATAATGACATAATGACATAAAATTGTTTTCCCTTTGATGAAAGCTTTAAAGTTTAAAGTTTAAAGACATGTGGGGCATTAGTGTTTATATTCTTTTCTTGCTATCTTTGTCTCTAGTTGGGAATATTAACCAATGTTACATATAAGTGAAAACTTATATCAAGTGAAAACTTGATTTGCAGAAGACCTTCCCTTGCTCCTCATAACATGTCATCTTCTTTACACACTTCTGGTATATTTTAGAAGTGTATAGTTAGAACAAAAAGGCAAAGCTTTGCCCAGAAGGCGTAGAGTGGTGCCAGGTTCTCCATCCTTTCCTCTTTGATTTGAATCTGTATCCCTTTGTATATTTGTTTGGAGTCAACAGGATACCACATCATTACACTTCCTGAGGGCTGCTTCCTTTATTTTTCTGAAGGAGCCACGATTGCCATATGTCAGTAAACTGCTGTAAACACCTAATATTTACCTTTCTATAATAATAAACTTAATACCACATGTGATGTCTTAACCTTTTCAAGTTGATATAGGCAGTGAAGTTACCATCACAATATCTGTGAGGTAATAAAAATATTATTAAGGAAATTTGAATTTGTAAATCTCAGGCTTTTGTCTAAATTGTCAAGCACCACACCCATTTTACATGTAGCAAAAAATTGGAAACTAACATCTGGTGACACAGGTTAAGTTGTTCTTTCCAACATGGTGAGCATTCAGTTTCTGGCTCTTGGAGTTCCTGTCACAAATGCTCCTGCACTGGAGCACTGATAGATAGCTACACTCCCTAACTTGTTAAAGGATTTTGGATCTTCACGTATGAGAAAAAGAAAAGACGTATTATATAACATTTTCTTAGAATATATGTATAGGGAAATATTTATTGACAAATATTCTTAATAGGACCATAATTCTATCCCCAAAGTGTAAAGCCAAAAAATACAGAAATATTCTGTTTCTTTATTTCATTTTACTCTAGTATGTTGTACCAAGGTGACATGACTTACTTTATAGTGCATTTTTTGCTGGGGATGTAATAATTAGTATTGATCTTGTCTTTATTTTTCAGTTTATACGTCCATGATAATCAGTGTGTGAGAATTACTAGAAGCTAATTAAAATTCCATCAAGTTGACTACTGTAGGTGTTTAGTTTTGTTTAGTTTGAGAAGCAAGAGTTTGATGTAATTCTTATGACTGAAACCTCATTGGTACCTCTTATGGAAAAGGAGCAGACTAAGTCTTTGAGATGCGCAGAAATCCCTGCTAGTGTAGGGAGGAGGGTGTCTGCTGGCAGCTGCTAGTGTACAGCTGGGTTTGGCTGGGTGGGCCAGATCCAATTTGCAGAAATACTTGTGCTACCACTGCTAAGTTTTAAAATAGGGCACACTGCTCTTCTTGGTTGAAATAGGGGACAAAATACCTGTTTGCTGTGCCCAATCAGGGTTAAAACCTGCAGGTCAGTTTATAAAAGCATGGAGGGAGGGCCAAAGCAATAACTACCCCCTGCTTGGCATAACTCAGCACTAATGTTTCTGGCAGACCTCATGTGGCACTTTCACAGAGGATTTTCTTCATCCATTCCTAAATCCCAGAGGCTGGGAGCAGCACCACCAAGAACTTCCTGCATTCCAGGTGAATTGGTGAAGGTTCACTCCTGAGCATGAGTGAAGAGCAGAGCATAACATACAGCTTAGCAAGAGAGACAGTCACTCAGAAGCTTAAGAGGAAAGCTCAGCACAGGGCTTTACTGAGGTGCCCAGAGGCAACAGTCTTGCTGCCTGGGTATTTTAGTGTTGCTGATTTTCACTGTTGCTCTTTGTCCAGTAAAGCTGTGTTCATGTTCAGGTCTGAACTAGCCAGCTGGTCTAGCTTACTTTCCCAAGGAGCTAGCTGACAGCTGGTGACTGTTTTCTCAGCAGGCACTCCTGGAAACCAGGTCTGGTTCTTCTTATTCCTATGCAGTACAGAGGGTGACAAAGTAAGTCCTCTTTTTCTTTGGAGTGTAAGCAAAGAACATTTAATTTAATTTAATTTTTGTTTGGTTGCTTTTTAGTTTATAGTGCTACATCATAATACAAATAAAGAATTATTTTTTAAAAATATTGAGGGAAGCGATTAAACTGTCACTGAATTTGACACTCTGCCTGAACAGTCAGCATGCAAAGCAGAACAGATGTTAAAACCAGTTATAGTTGTCTCTGGTTTATTTTTTTCTACCTCTGCTTTTATAAACATATATTTTGGTCTGACTGTACCAGCATGCACATGAAATGAGTTAGCCACTGTAAGGAAAGCTGAGTGGAATACTGAACACCTGTTTCATCGGCGCTCATCCGCACAGGAGGTGAACATCTTCCTAGAAGATGAAATAAACTAATAAAGCAGAGCAAATCCCTGGAGCACAGCATCACTTTTACATAATAAACAACAGCATCATTACAGGTGCTTCTGTTTTTCCAGGAGTTAAGACTCTGTGTAACATTATGGCTATAACAGAACAGATTTTGGATGAACAAAAATTAATAAATTGAGAAGTGGATCTCTTTGCTGGAGCAAGGTCCCCATGTGGATTACCACTCTCAAGTAAGGAGAGATTTCCCCCCCCCCACACACACATTCCCTCCTAATTCAGCTGCCACAGGGAAGCCCCCAGGATTTTCCTGTAGCCTGTCCCTTCAGCATGCTGCTTCAGAGCATGCAAAGGCACAGGTCAAGGAGCAGGAGGCACACAACAGCAAAGGTTCTCCAAGCAATTCTTACCCTGCCAAACTCAGCAATTTTAGTTCCTTTGTACTTGTTTATCTCTCTTCCACAGCAAAAGGAATGTAACATTTTTCGTGATGAACAAGGCTGGCTTTAAGGGAGGTGGGCAGGCTTCTCTGACATCAAAGCAGGTGGGACTGAGGTGGGACTTAGTTTGTCTCAATACGCACTGTGAAAAATGCTATTATCAATAAATGCAATAATGGAGACAGAAGAAGGCATAACTGTTTAGTCTGAGAAGGTACATGAGCAGGGGATTTCTAAGGTCTCTGAGGATACAATTAAGAGAAAAATTTCCAAACAACTTGAGTTCAAAGGTAGGAAAGTACAGTAGCTTCTGGTTAACAGGATAAGTCCTTACTGAACCTCAGGGGATGCAGGGCTGCCTCCCTTTGTACAGCCCTGGGAGATGTGCTGTTACACACTGGAGTGCTGTGCAGAGCATCTGCATGGATCTAAAGGCTGATAGATCTGCTTACATGGAGTGAAAATGTCATGTCGAAATTGAGTTCAAAATTAAAAAAATTAAAAAAAAAAGTTGGGTTCAAAGCCTTCTACTATTACAACTACAAAAATAAGGCAGTCAAATATTGTGTTATTCCTCATGTTGAGGGTGACTCAGGTGTTGGACCTGAAGTTCAGATAGTAATGGGCGGTGTAAAGATTCTCTTTTTCAGTGCAGACTTGATGGTCAGAAAGAAGACCAGAAAAGTGAATTTTATCTTCACAGAGCATTTCTTCCTTGAGTTTGTCCTATTACCTGGTCTTACTCAGTGGAACGTGAGACATCTGATACTCATGCATCTGGTGGAAGTGAGATTATCCTGCAATGTCTGGTACCTTCATTGGTAGTGTTGGGAGTGTGTGATCCAGCCATACTATTCCTCCAAGAGAATAATACAAGTTTCATAGGTTTGGACAGAGTGAAATGAGGGAAGGATTTGTGTGGAGAGTTATAGGAGTTTAGGCAAGCAGTATTCCTTTAGTTACTTTATCATAAAAATAACCTAGTTTTGAGACAGAATTTGACCTCATTGTGCATGAAAACTGGGGACTTTAAGCAGGTCATAAATGTAATGTTTTGAGTACCTGTTGTAGCTCTGACAAGGAAAAAAAAAAAGTGACCTATTTTTCAGGATCATTTTGTGTTGGAAAAATCCAGTGGATTCTGTTCTCTCCCTCAGTTCCCTTGGGTAATTGTGCTGGACAAGGAATAGCCAACACCCCTAAATTGATTGTTAGCATGAAATTTGCTCTGGGAAATGTTTTTTGCTCTGGGAAATGTTGGGAAATGTTTGGATAGATACAGCCCAGAAATTAATAGCTTTAAGGTTAGACTGGGAAAGACAGGCTTCTAGTATATATTCATTAATGAGCATTAATGTATAGAAACATGAACATGTTCCAAAGCCTTTCAGGAAAGGGATGAAAATGCTTTACTTGTTGGTTACCAGGTCTCAAACCCTCAGATTTATAAAAGATAACCTTAGGCAGAATCAGGTCAATGCCAGGGCCTCAATCACAGAATCCCTATGGTTGGAAAAGACATTTAAGATCATATAATCCAACCATTATGTACTCTACCAGGTGCCCAAGGACACTACCAGTCCCAACTGTCCCTGTCCAGCCTCCCCTGTGCCCCTCCCTACTCTGATCATGGCCTGGGGCACCCAGACCTGGTTGGAACTATGCTGGAATGCTGGTCTCCAGCCCTGCCTCATGGATTGATCTCAGATCTGTGCTGCAGCCTTGTCTCTAGCCCTGTCTCTGTCTTCTCCCCTTTTTGCTTCAGACTCAACCCCCTGGATGGACCCTGACCCTGGTTCATCACCTGCTGTCACTGGGAGCTGCCAATAGACTCTGATACCAGCCTAATGAGTTCAGACCCTGAGAGACAGAACTTGTCAGTAAGGGCACCAAGGAGGACCCCACCTTCTCCTCCCTTTGGGAGCAGCCCCACTCTTACTGCTCCCTGACATTCCTGGGTCAGGTCTTGAGTTTAAATGCTCAGGAATGGTATAGAAGAGCCCCTCAGCAATGTAAAATAACAGTAAAGCATGCAAGTGAGCCTCAAAGCACTAAGACCTTTTTTGACAGATGGGAAAGGAACAATGATTTAAAGGGACTGTGTTGTGTTCCTTCATAAACAATTCCTCTTTTGAAGAATTTTTCATAAGTCTTTCATTCTTACTTATTTCTGACTACTTGATTTTCCCAGTAAAGTTATACACATGCAATAATAATGTTCTAAAGGTTGTATATGTCACTCTGACATCAAAAAAATCACGCTGGATTAACCTGCCTGTGTTCAACCTATATTTGATATTTTCTACTGTTGCTGGACCAACCAAGCAGCTGGGGTGTTTGCCATGTGGTTTGAATGCTTCTTTCCATTTTTTTCCTGTCTCTTGAAATTCAGCATTAAAATTCTCAGGTAAGAGATAAAATTGTTTCTATCAAGTTTCCAAGCAAGGGTGAGGAAGAGAGATTAATAATTCAAAGATTTCTACAGTTTTCAGAAGCCAGGTATGTTGTTTGCTATTTTCCAAAAGCGCAAATGAATGTAGTTGCTGACAATGAAAGATTTCATATTTGGAAGTTATGACTGCACTTTACATCAAAAAAAAAAACAAAACCAAACCAGTCAGTCAATGCAGATTGAGAAAGTTTGATTCTACTTGTCTGGCTCTCCTGGAGATGTCAGTACATAAGTATCCACTAATCATGTGATCAAGGGAAACTGTAAGCAGTGGTGTTCACCAGGGGTGAGTTCTGGGTCCAGTCTTATTCAACATCTTCATCAATGACCTGGATCAAGGTCTAGAATGTACCCTCAGTAAGTTTGCTGATGACACTAAACTGGGAGGAGTGGCTGATACACCAGAGGCTGTGCTGCCGTCCAGTGAGATCTGGACAGACTGGAGAGCTGGGCACAGGCAAAACTAATGAACTTCAACAAGGATAAGTGTAGAGTCCTACACCTGGGGAGGAGTAACTCCATGTACCAGTAGAGGTTAGGGGTAGACCTGCTGGAAAGCAGCTCCATGGAGAAGGACCTTGGTGTCTTGGTGGAAAACAAGTTATCCATGGGACAGCAATGTGCCCTTGTGGCCAGGAAGGCCAATGGTATCCTGGGGTACATAAAGAAGAGTGTGGCCAGCAGGTGGAGGGGGGTTCTCCTCCCCCTCTACTCTGCAGTAGTGAGACTACATTTGGAGTATTATGTCCAGTTTTGGTCTGCACAATTGAAGAGAGACAGGGATCTACTGAAGAGAGTCCAACGGAGAACTAGAAAGATGATGAAGGGACTGGAACATCTCTCTTATGAGGAAAGGCTGAGAGCCCTGGGGCTGTTTAGCCTGGAAAAGAGAAGGCTGAGAAGGATCTTATCAGTGTTTACAAATACCTGAAGGGTGGGTGTCAAGTAGTAGAAGGGGACAGTCTCTTTTCAGTGGTGCCCTGTGATAGGACGAGAGGTAATGGTAGCAAGGTGAAATACTGGAAGTTCCACTTCAACATGAGAAAGAACTTCTTCTCTGTGAGAGTGACAGAGCACTGGAACAGGCTGCCCAGAGAGATTGTGGAGTCTCCTTCTCTACTGACTTTCAAGACCCACCTGGATGTGTTCCTGTGTGGCCTGCCCTAGGTGTTCTTCTGCTGGTAGGATATTGGATTCGATTAATCTCCAGAGGTCACTTCAGATGATACGATTTTTCTCTGAACAGTGGAACTGCTCAGAGAGAGGAAAAGTCTCAGGTTGACCTTTAGCCATGGTTATCAAGGAATTCTGCAGTGTATCAGTCCATGCTACAAAAAAAAAATCCCAGTATATTTTTGGAGTACCTCCATGGGGAGTGGGATGGGCTTTTCTGGTAGGATGGGAGTTTTTGCTTGGAAAAAAAAGAAGAACCAGTGTATTCTTGTTTGTTCTGCTTCTTTGTGTATCTCCCTCTAGTAACCATTCAAAAGAAAGCAAGCTAGCTAAAAATTGACTCTTCTATGAAGAGTTTAAAAACAAAAATTCCATGATTTCTTGCAATCTGGAGCTAACACTTTTTTTCATAGTGGTAACTTACTGCAAAGTGAGCATGTTCAAGTTATGTTATCTTTAATGTGACATAGTTGTGATAGTACAATGCTACTCATAGCCATGACTTTTGAATAATGATGTGACAGGGAACACAAAATTTCAGCAGCCTTGGTTGCAATTGGGTATAAAAAAACCCAAACAAATTCTCTGCTTAGCAGAAACAGTGAAGAAAGTAAATCCAAACTGTAAGGTTGGTATAGCTGTAGATACACCTCAACTGACGAAATGTGGGAGTCAAGATCATCAGAAGTTGATCTTTTTTCTTTATTGAACTCTAATTAGGCTAGATATCTTGCAAAGTTTGGGTTTCTTGCAAGATTTCTGGTAATATGTGATTTTTGGCTTGGGAGGAAGTATCTTGAAAACAGTTTTTTCATAGCCATTTAAGTAGTAAATTTTGTTTGGAGCAAGCAGAACAGAACATGATGAGGTGTTTGCCAAAAGGGAATTGGAAAAGATGAAAAACTTTATATATTTTTAGGCAGAAAAATAATATGGGATTTATGCCTCAGGGAAAATTTGAACTGGTTCATATATTATCTGAGTAAGTTTCCTTCCCTCTTAAGGTGATGGCAATGTTTCCATTGCCTTTGTTGTGCGTCGAACTGTAATTTTACTCATTAGTATGGTGCCATTACAGTTGTTCATTATCAATATTTTAAGTGAAGATTTTGAGGACAGCTATATTAAGCCTCAGCTTTTCTTTCTTAACATGGATACATCTTCACCTCCTCCACATGTTTACTTTCTCTAGAGCTGTCCTGAGTGTCTGTTCACTTACTCATGAGCACAGTCATATCCTTACAATCATTTATGGGCTTTCTTTAGGCTTAGCTGCACCACTCTGCCAGAAAATACTATGTCTCTGTATCTTAGTTTATAATCCTAGTTTTTGAAGGTAACTCATATTTCTCTGTAGGGTGGGGATCCATTCGTGTCATGTCACAGTGGAATTTCCTTGAGCTTGTAACAAGGCCTCAGAAGGACTACCTTTTACAATATTATTCTTGGATATTAGAAGTCTGCTGCTTTACAGTAAGTGATGGGGAAAAAGGTATTTCTTCCTAGAGCTTACTGCAGGTCAGTGGTGTGGAGTGACTAAAGTAGGTTAATAGAAATAATGGTGCACGGAGATTCAGTCTTTTAGAGGTTGAGAGATTGGACAATGCAAAACCATACTATTTAGATTCAGGTTGCAAATTACCTTGTAAATAAAATTATTTCTTGTCTCTGTCATATGGAATGCCACAGCATGATAATCTGTGAATAAAACTACTGATTATTTTGGCAAATGACGATAACTGGAATTCAGCTTAGCTTTAAATTTATCTTGGAGTAAAAATCTAGGCTGAAAAAATTGTAATTAAAAGTTATGTCAACTCACTTTATTTTGAACCATGCTGTTAAACTGAGGATCAGCATTTGTTTCTGTTGTTGTATTATATAAACACTCATGCCAAGCTCTGCTCTTCTGGATTTGCTTATCCACTAAAGAAAAGAGAGTACTTGTAACAGCAAGATGAGACACATTTCCATCTGGACTGTTCAGTATAGAAGAAAAAGCATAAAATGTCAAGTATATCAAGACTGAATCAATGGAAAAAAATTTCCTGGTTTAGAGTGGTGTTACAGAATATCAACCATGATCAGTTGTTCAGCCCTCTATAACGCTGGGTAGATGCTAAGTATGCTTTTACAAGGCCAAATAGTTTTCAGCTCTTTCTGTTATCTACTGATACTGGATAATTTTAGGTTTTGACTTATTTTATGAAAATATTTTATGCTTCACAGGGCTTGGGGAAAGGAAGGGCTTTTATTTTATTTTATTTGGCTAGTCTTCAGAAGCCTTTCTGTAGTGACCAATATTAGATAGAGGTAGGTAGATGAAACCAAGTGATTGCTGACATGACAAGTTACAAGCAATCATCCTGTGCCTTCTTCAGTTTCATCAGCTCAGGTCTACCATGACTGTTCTATTCTACAGTGATAATTTGTACTTTAATTTCTCACATGCTGAAAGTATAGTCTGTTTAGTCCCCTGCAAGAATAAACTATAAGTGATTATACTGTCCCCAGACATCTGTGTCCCTATGCTCTCTCTGATTCTTTGACAGATTTCAGTCAATTTTACCAGAGATCAAAAAGTCTACAATAATTACTGTAAGCTTCATAATAAAGACTGACTCAGAAGTTTCTACTTGGACACCTACTACTTCTTTTTTTTTTTTTTTTTTCTTTTTGCCTTATAAGACATCAGTACTCCCATTCATGAGAAATACTTAGAGCTGAGAGGACCAGGAGTAGACTCGTAGGAAATCAGACTTCACTAGTACCCATGCTCAGAGTGGGAGGACCCATGCTGTTAGCTCACCTACGGGGCTCTGCAGCAGCTGGCAGCAGATGCAGCAGATCTTGCCCTCTTCCTTTTCTCATTATTCCTGTAAGACAAGGAAACAAAGAAACGAGGAAAGAAGTCAAAGGGCAATATTTGTCCTTGTTCACTTCTTGAGTAAGCAAGGTACAAGCAATACAGCTGAGGGGGAGTTTCTTGTTTTGCCAAGGAGAACTACAGTCATTATCCTGTTCCCTGTTAAAGCTATACTTAATGTGGAAAGAGATTTGGATTTTCAGAAATTTACCATCTACTTCAATATAAAATGAGCAAAGAGGTGAATTGTACATATTTTGAGAGTGTAAGAGGTTTTTCTTCTGACACAAACTAGTTTCCTTCATTTTGTGAGAGGTTACTTGTGTTAAATTACATAGTAGCAGAATTCCCAGGGCAAGAGTCTCTGTCTGATTTTTTTTTTTTTTTTCCCCCCAAACTATGCAAGAGTTCTAATTCTGGCTTTAGCATGATAGCTTCCCCTAATGGCTTTGACACAATCCTGACACAAAAATAGCTTTCATCACTGTGCAGTCCAATATAAACAGCCTTAGAAAACACCTACCAGACTTACAGCAGCCATTTGATATCCCCTTTGAATAACTTTTTTGCTGTAGTAGAGCTGCAGGGAATCTATGAATTTATCATTTACTTGTTTGAATCTTGCAATTGTACCTTCAGTTCTGCAAGTTATATTAGTTTTACTGCAAAGTGAGGTTACTGCTCTAAGCATTACTTAAGTAAGCACGCTTTCCACCCCCCTCCCTTCTCCTATCACTGTGCAATTTTTACACAGAATATCCCAATTTTTTCTACAGTCTTTTCCTTTTAGCTTTTGTAAACTAATATGCCCTTCATTGATATTATAGTCCCAGATTAAGTGTGGATCCCAAGCGTTCTTGAACTGAGTACAAATTCATATCCAAATTTTGGTTCTGGACCAAATCAAAATTGTAGATGACAATCCCATTCTTAGGAATAAAGTTAAAACTGTCTAGAGTTCAAGCTCACAGATTGTGGGACTGCTCTGTGTAAGCTTTGTATATGTTACATTGTGAATAGTAAGATTTTCTTTTTTTCATGTATTTCCTTTCCCCCGATATATTTTTGCAGTGTTGTAGCCCTAATGGCAGTCAATAATAGGAAAGAGAAATAAATATTGACAAGAGAATGTGAAGTAAGTTTCGTAGCCCTTAGATCAAATTAACCTCTGCAGTCATGAACTAATAAATTGCCTTTCTCTTCTGTATAATTCAAGATGGAACTTGTTATTTAAGGTTTTTTTTCATTTAGGTTTGGGGTTTTGGGGGGGTTGGGTTTGTTTTGGTTGGTTGGTTGGTTGGGTTTTTTTGTTTTATACAAAGGTTTTAGAAAGACATAAAATTAGCACACAGTAAAGTGAAGCACTGAACTTGTACCATTGAGAAAAAGAGCTGTAACCCACACATATATATCATGTCTTATGCTGAAGACCACAAATAATACAAGGCATGCCTAATATTGCTTGTCCATTATTCTTTCCCTGCAAAAAGTGAATACTGAATATTATTATTTCATATAATTATGTTAGAGGATTTGGGGGCACATGTTGTAGCTGTTGCACTCTTTGGAGGGAAATTATGTTCTAACACAAAGCCATGTAGAATTCATTACAGGTAAAAATAGTGATGTCCAATCTGGAAAATAGTTGGAATCTGGAAGAGGAAGACTGTCTTACAATATGTACCTTGTCTTGTGAGCTACATCAAAGAATGCTGATCAACCTTTAGACCATATGTCTGATAGCTTATTAGTAAAATATTTCATATCATATTTTGTCTTAGTGCTGGGGAGAAGACAAATAAGATTTGGAAAACCCAACCACCATGGAGTTGTAGGGGGGAAAATAACCATTTCCAGGACAACAGTTGGACTAGTGTCTCAAGACAACTAGCTGCTATCCATCTCTCATTATAGCACTTGATGGGCAGGTTGTTTAAATTCCAGAATCTGTCACGTTTCCCTGATTTAACAACAAATGTTTCACCTGCAAAAACATTGACATCCTTTGGTGCTTTTAATTGCTGTATCATTCCCAGCTACTCAGGCCTGCTGACAGTGACTCCTAGCTCTTCTATAATATGAAGCTTACAAACACCAAATGCAAAAATAAATCTACTGTTTTCTTCCCAATATGCAATAGGGGATGGTGGAAGAATAATCGACAAAGCATTGCCATCAGTTCTGAAAATATGTGAGAGAAGATTTTTTCATATCTTAAAATAGGCATATGTGCGAATCTGTTGATCACAGTATTGACAACTGATGGCTAGCAGAGACAAGAGCTGCTGGAGTTTTCCCCAAAAACTCCAACTAACAGACCACTATATTAACACAGGTGCCAGGCCTATGGTTGAAAGAGTGACTCGTCAGCAGCTTTGGAGAATAAAGGAAAGTAACTGCAATAGCCCAAGCTCAGGCAGGCTAAAGTTTCGCTGATGCTTATATTATTTCGCTGATGTTATATTTGGAACATTTCTATTAAAGGTGTCTGTATTTTGACCTTGGATGAACATTTATTTCCTCTGAGAAGTTCATATAAGTTCAATATTGTGGACTGGAAGACAGACTCCAAGTGTCAGAGTCTAGACGAGTTTTCGTTTTGCAACCATCTGCATTCTTTTGTGTTTCTGTGAAACTAGTCAACAATGAGACAGTATCCTAGTGTAGCAAGGTCTTAATTCTCAATGCTTGGTTGCCTGCTGCCAAAACCACAATGCAAAGGGTTCCTCTGTTTTGATGTAGTAGGTGAAGATAGTAGAGAGGTGTTAGGCTTGAATAAGGTGAGTTATACAAAATGTAAGGATTATGCATTTTTGAACTTTGGTAATCACATATATAATGACTTTGATAGTTTCACAGAGTCCCCCAAATGCACAGGTATGCTTCCTGACATCATCAGCACAGGCAGCAGGCTGACCATGGGCTTCAATAGTTGCTGTGTTGTTTCTTCCTTACACACTGAAATACATTCATCTTCTCAGGACTCCTTGTTCATTCGCTTCACAAGAGAGACAGGGATCTACTGAAGAGAGTCCAACGGAGAACTAGAAAGATGATGAAGGGACTGGAACATCTCTCTTA
>JANIJG010022011.1:21135-31542 GCA_024611175.1 Megaceryle torquata | reverse complement strand
TATAAAATATTTATAATGACATTTAAAACATCAATAATGATACTCAGAATTTCATAATACTCTATAACAAATATAAGAATATCTCTTGCAGTGCCCAAAGGCAGCTACCTGCAGAAGCCTACAAGATGATATTGTATGAATTTTCTTACATACTGTCTCTTACCCTTTGATTATTTGAATATAGATATGGCTTTTATTAAGTGACTCGTTATGGATTTTTCTTCTATGAATTTGCCTACTCACTTTTCAAACCCATGTAAAATATTACTATCCAAAATTTGGCGATATGTTGTACAGAAAAAAACATCTCCTTTTGCCAAAATTTGGCAATGTGTTGTATAGAAAAAAAACATCTCCTTTTGCTTGTTTTGCCTCTGCCTTCTGTTGGTTTTTCAGTGGTCTGCTTTGCTCTTGCAAGGGAACACATGGTGATCAGTCATTCCCTTCCACTCTCTCCATGAACTCAGGTTTTATTTACCTCTGTCATATATCTCGTTCAGTTGCCTGTTTTTTTCCAGACTGGAGAGTGCTCACTTACTTAGAAATTTTCACTGACAAGTCTCCATGTAATTATATCTTATGTGGAAGGAATTCTACACTTTTTTTACTATATGTTTTACCTTCCTCAAGTTCTCCTGAGTCCTTTCAGTCTGACCTACATAAAATATGCTGGTACTTCTGCATGGACTAATGCTCGCATCTTTTGAAAAACATATCCAGGGTTAATTTAAAGATTACGTCTGCTAGATAAATGCATCACATACCTTGCCACTTGTTCCAACTGTCTTAACATTTGCACCTGAGGTGAAACCAGGCCAACATGAACAGCAATTTGCAAGTACAGACTTTGTTAGTCCTTTGCCGATTCAGAGAGATTGGGATTTGATTGCTGACCATTTAATTTTATTTAGCCAGGAGCTGCTCAGACACCTTCTCCAGGAACAGAGATGTTTGCTCTGTAGCATTGGTTACTAGACCGTGGTAAAGTTCTTCTTGAAATTATGCCCCAAAATGTTCTAGTCAGTTCTTTATTCTATAACTTCAAAAGATGACAGATGGTGTTTTCTTTGCTTTACATGGAAGAGTTGTTTGTGCTGGCATAGAGTAAATAGTATTTTATTACTGCTCAATGATTTTGTGTGGTTTTGAATAAGAACAGAAAGAAAAAGACCCTTTTTGAGTTTCACTGCTCCATTAAAATCTTCTTGCTCAGTCATACTGCAGTCATTTCAGTAAATTTCTGGGAAATTCTTGGTCTAGCTTTTTTCCCCTCTCTCCATAAAAGACTGAAGGCAGAATATACAGTAACAACATGTTTGATGTCAAGTATGAGATCCTGGTTTAACCCTGACTATTCTGTGGATTTTACTCTGAAGATGAAGTAATTCTTTTGTGATAGGAGCTTTTGATATGGTCATTGGAAGTTGTCTATTCCATCACCTTGGACAATATTGGCACCAGTCTGAGTAATTCTAAACTAATGCATTCTTAATAACTGTAATGGAGATCTTCACCAAAATGTTAATGATTCTCTCAGCCTCTTTGTAACATGTCACCTTGTCTGTTCCAAGGGCTTCTGATGCCAGTACAGTTTAGAGCATTTACTCCTGAGAACATTAAAAATTGAAAGACAGACTTGCCATGAAGTTCCTTCCATTCCTTCATTTTGTCAGCCCTCATTCAGAGGTGAAGGAATTGCAGCAATTAACACTACATCTCCTACGTATCTTGGTCATTCATACAAATTCACCATGCAGTGCCTCAGTGGGGGAGGCAGTAGTACCACCAGCAAGTAGTACCACCGCTGGTGAAACAGGCCAAGAGTTCTTTGAAGAGGAGGATGTGATGAAATTGGTTTGTGGATGGGATTCCATATCTTGAAATAATAAGAGGCAATGAAAAACTTGTTGAAAGCTGAAAGCTGGAAAGGAAAGAGAGTATGAGGTCTTAAAGAACAGAGTTTAATGCAGAAAAGATGCTCCTCCCAGTGTATTTTAATTCACTGCAGCTAATGCAGAGTATGGACATTCATTCTTGAACTTGCCAATACACTAATATGTTCCTACATGGTCTTTCTCTTTTAACAATGGTACTACAGTATTTACCTTATAAATTTTGCTTATCAATCACTCAAAGACCACATTCTTTCCTGATCAGTGGCTGCTTATTATTTTTGAACATTTAGGTATTATTTCATACACAGTTTCATTGTGTTTTCCTGGTGTTTTCCTGAGATTCTTTCTAATTTTTCAGGACATTCATTCCAGTGCTCCAAATTAATTCTAGACTTCCCACTTTTTACCAACAAATTACAATTTTGTCAGATGTTCACATGCTCTTACCTTTCACCTCAGGTGGAGGGTAAAGAGAAAAGCAAATTAGTCTCTGTCAACATCGGGGTTTACAAATAATGGTTGTTGCACAAATCACAGTATGTGTATGCCCAGAGTATCCATGGGTACACTTTAACTACAATAAAGAATTTCTTGTTATGTTCATGGATGTAAATTCACAGTTTTTACAAAGCATTTACACAAGATTTTAATGTCTTGGGTTAGCCTTTAGTATGACCTGAAAATTCACTCATCTTGAAGGTGTTCTTTATTTAAGTTGATGCAACAGTAACCTATAGATACAGCAGAAAGTTGTCAGATAATCAAAGGGCTGGAGAAACTGATCTATGAGGAAGAACTGAAGGAGTTCAGTGTTTTCACCTTGAGGAAGAGAAGGCTTAGGGGGGACCTTGTCATATTTTTCCAGTATTTAAAGGGTGGCTACTAGGAGGACAGAGTCTCTCTCTTCACAAAGATTCACATGCAGAAGACAAGGGTCAATGAGTGCAAGTTGCACCAGGAGAGGTTTCATCTTGATAAATTTTTCACAGTGGGAACAATCATTCATTGGAACAATCTCTTCAGGGAAATGTTAGAGTCCTCATCACTGTAGGTTTTCAAGATACAACTGCACAGGGTGCTAGATAATCTCATGTAGGCTCCCTTTTCCATTTAAGTTTGAGGCAGATGAACTCTTGAGTTCATGTTCCTTCTAGCCTGGATTGTTCTATGATTCTATGATTAATGAATGGATATTTTAAGACCATCATCATTATTGTGTCAGCAATACAGTCAAATGTATATGGAGTCAGCATACTCCGTCCTTGCTTCCAGCTGAATGTGATGAAGGGGTCACCGCCTCACAGCGGTTAAGAACTATGGAGTTCCTACACAAAATTTTTCCTCAGTTTCTTCAAACAATTCCCCGAAGTAGCTTTCTGAGAACTAAAAATCAGAATTTGTGGTATTCTTTTGTCAAAGATTAATATTAAGCTTAAAATTCTAGTGTTTCAGGAATATAGTTAAAATACACAGGCCAGTAGAAATTAGAGATAAACAAAGAAATGTACTTATGTTTCATGAAAAGGTAATGTTATTGCAAGGCACATTCAATCTGACTCATTACCTTTCATAAAGAGCAGGTCAATAGTTCAGTGCTGTTAGACTCCTGAACTTTCTCTTGCTCTTTAGCTGTTTTGCTCTCTCTAGAAATATTTCACATCACATGTATGATATATATTAAATTCTCTGGTACAGGATGTCCTGTGAGGAAGCAAAGATGTCAAGAAGACTTAGTTATAAGGTAGTTAAGTTTATGTTTTCATCTGTCTCATCTTGAAAAATAACTCTTTTGGGAAGGGGATTAACCTGTTTCTATAAGTATACATGTTTGTAAACATCTAGTACACTAGCACCAGTTCTACAGAAATTCTGTTAAGTTCTCCAAGTCTGCTATACTACAATTGCTTCAATAGGCTGGATCACAAACTAAACAGATGGCATGGGAAACACACATTCTGATCCATTCAGGGATGGTAAACACTTGTTTTTCAAACAGTTCTCTATGTCTCCCTCTCTTCTCCTGATTTCACCTATTTATTTTTTTGGCCAGAGCCTGTTCCAGATAATAAACAATTTACTTGCCTGTCTGGTTATAATTTGTTAAGATTGATAAGATGCTAAGACTGGGAAATCTTTATGTAATCTGTTTTCCCAGAAATATATTAAGGGCCATTAAAAACCTTACTCTTCGTTCTCTACCTTGTATTTATTTGTGTTTAAATTGTTTTGAGAAGCTTTTTCCATTCTGTTGTGACTGACAAATAGCAGTAGTTAAGTTGCTACATACTTAATAGTGTTCCTCCATAGAGTAAGCATTTGCTCGTTCACATTGCTGTTTTGAATGTGAAGAGGCCCTCACTGTAGGTTTAAAAAGCACTCAGTTCATCTTGATGCTGCCTAGTGGGTTTAAAAAGCATTAACTCTTATTGGGTAGCTTTCTCATCTCTTCATTTTTGACTATCGATGATCTGAGTCCATTTATATAGTGAGTTTGCGTAACTGGTTTAACTGGAAATAACACAACTGGTTTGATTACTCTGTATAAGATACTGTCAGTGAAGGCTGGTCTTTTGGAACATTAAAACACTGCCCAAGGAAAGGGAAGACACAAAATTCTAAAAGTTTTGGTATTTTGTATGTGTTTGGTAAAGGCTCTGTGTGTGTTTGTGTGTAATCATAGCCTCAGAACAGGATAATGCTTTTACCTCTTTCAGAGAGTTAATTTTTTTTTTTTTTACCAGATGTTTAAGTTTCACTTTAAAGGTAGCAAAAATGAGACTTTGTTTCTTCATCTGTCTTTGTAAGTAGTTTGGCCTGAATATATACATACTTGGATTTTGCATAGTGAGTTGTATAGCCCTTTAAGTAAAGATCCTTGAATTTCCTTGAGTTCCCATAGTTGCTCCAAAGAAAGGTTGCAAACCCCACAGATTTATTATTCCTCACCTGAAAAAAAACAAGCAAACAAAACAAACAAACAAACAAACAAAACAAAACAAAACAAAACAAAACAAAACAAAAACCAAGACAAAAAAACCCCAAACTCAACAACAACAAAAACCAAAAACACACACAAAACCCAGCTTGATGTATTGAAAAGATAAAATTGAAAAAAAAAAAATATGTGTGCTAATCAGTATTTGTGTAGTTTCCATTCTTAATGGGAAGATCTGCAAGGAAGTTTAGGGAGAAAGGCAGGGATGTGGCATTTCTAATGTACTCTTTAGCTATTACATTCTTATTCTTCAACAGTCAAATTATCTACTGCTTTCAAATAATGTCATCATAACAACATTTCATCTAGATGTTTTTCTAATGCTTTTCCGCCATAATGAAAGTATTCATTTGTCATCAGCAGAAGGATACAACAAATTACTGGAAAGCAGCAGATGGAGCTCATGTGATGTGGCAACAGTATGCAAAGCTGGTGTTCAAAGGCTCTTTGGTGTTTACAGTACACCTGCACAGAAGTCAGGTGTGACTGCAGCATGTATAGCTGTACCAAAGCCGGCAGCAATCTAGATTTCTTCATACAGATAAGAGACAAAGATTGGCAGTCATAGGTTTGGGTGCATAAGGCTTGCATAAAGTTAGCCCATGCTGAAGCCCTTGGCACTGATACTGCTGCTGATACTGGCTTTAAGTGGATTAAAGTTGGTGAAGCTTTTTCTACTCTCTGTGTTTTTACACTTCTGATTAGACAGTGGGTCTGTCAAATACACAATGCACTATCTGTGTGTACAAACATATACATGACTCCAGTGTCACTTCCAAGAACTCCACTGCCCAGTTGACTTTCAGAGCTGCTACTGTTGTAATGTTATGATAACAACAGAATTTAAAATGTTGGCAGGTTTTCTGGGCATTTTGATTCCTGCTCTTCTATACTGTGTCATCAGATGGTTGTCTAATCATACTACTTTTGTAATTTCTTGCAGATAAGTATGCAAGGTAATGTTGGATCTCTTAAATAAATTTTAAAAGGATCACTAAATCGTTTACTTATTAACTGGTGTGAGGGGGAGAATACTGAAATGAGAATGTTCTAGATTGTACTGAGGGATAAAGGGGACATCAAAAGACTGAAACCATTCATGGGTCACAGATAAAGTCTGTGGTATGTGATGGAATATAAAAGCCAGGGACCAGATAGGGTAAAGGAGATAGGGACTAAAATTCCCCATAGGTGAAAAATGACCTAATTGTCGCAGGAGCAGAAGTAGAGCCCTGAGTGAAGGCAGCAAGTGAGCAGACAGGCAGTCTTCTTCCAGAGCACTGTTCTCCAAGGGAGTTGTGCTCTGGGCGACTTAGGGAGAAGCAACACCAAGTGCACTGGAGCCCTGCAACACAGAGACATTATCTAATCCACCTAATGTAAGACCTCCTTTCTACATTGATGTTTTTTCAGGCAAATAGGACTTTAATGCAAAATGATTGCCACCCACTTCAGTGTGTTCCTTTCACTGAGGATACAGAGGTCCATAAAGAAGTCCCTCCATCTGCCTAGAATCCAGGCTAACTGAGGTGGTGATTGTTGCACCTCCTTTTGCCTTGTATTCTGCATGAATGAGATTGGCATGCAATCACCAGAAGATTGACCAAAATTCCAGGCCATGGGTGTCTTTGCTGAGAGCATTTTCTGCTCTTCAAGTTTAAGTCCTCTGAAGCCAAAAATGAAAAGCTGGAAAAAAATGGTGAATAAAAGTTTGATCTATCTTTGTGATTAGGACATTTTACTGAGTGTGAAGATGGGTAGGAATGAAACTTTTTTCTCTCTGCTCCAAAGACTGCTATGCAAAAGGATGCTATGCTCACTTTGTTGCAGAGCTGAGTCTGGAAGCCCAGTTCTGACTACCAGCTGAAAAGGGATGAGAGCTGCTCTTGAAAAGCAAACAGCATAATTTATTGATTAGAGCATGCTATGCAATAGCTTAGACCATAGGTCCTTCAGTCCTCTTTAGAGAAGGTTTTTGTTTCTGGAATGGTCTCTAAATGTCACTGCCATCCTCTGCTTTGCTTTCCTATAGGACTTAGAGTTACCAACACTTTCTCATCCAAACTGTGCTCGCAGGGGAACTACAGGTGGGATGTGACCAGTCCTCCAAGCATGGAGATACTACACTTTGTCACTCTGCTCAGACCAGACTAGTAGTGTAGAAGATTAGTAAATATGTTAGCCATTTGTTTTGAAACATTTTATTGTGTCATATAAAAAAAAGGGTAGCATATAGAGAAATTTACCCTTCAGTGCCAGCTCAGGATGTTGTAATTGAATTATCGTTAGCCTTTACAACTTAGTTGTTACTGAGGGCTTCTTTTTTAATGCAGAAGGTGAACGTAACAGGAATTTGAGGCACAGCAAAATGCAGACACTAAATTAACCACTATCAATAGTGATTCACACATTTTAACATCAGGAATCACATTCAGAAATGGCATTGAAACAGATTAAAACTTTGATAAATACTGCACCCTTTCTCCTCTGCCACTCCAGGTCTTCTAAACGAGACTATTATATAGATAATGAATGAAAGAGCTTTTCTGGCATGTCATATATGAATAACAAATTGAGCTGTCTCACTGTAACTTGGCCTCCTTTTCTCGCTTTTCCTACATTAGACATTTTTTCTTAATTTCCCACAGTAGAGACAGTGGAATAAGTGTGCCACACATAATTAAGGGCTTCTGCCAATGCTAGCAAGAATGGAAATACTCCACTTAAAGTCAAGGTAGTAGGTAATGCCATCACCAGAAAGATACTATAACCATCTTTACTGCCCCTGAATGTCTTCAGGTGGTATAATGGTAACGTGTTCAAATGGTTTTGCCTATCTAACATGCATGGAAGCCATCTCCTAGGGACAAAGCTTAGTTATGTTTTTTTTTTCTTTGAGTCACCTCCGAAGACTTGCATTTGACTGAAACAATTCTAAGTCAAGACTTATTTAACAGAGAAGTCAAGGTGGTGAATAAGGTGGCAATATATACTAACAATGCAAATGTTAGATGAAAAGCTGTCAGGTCATAACCCTTGAACAGAAAATGGATGTGTCAGTCTATCTTCTCTCTAACCTAGTCACTGTGGGAAAGAATTATCTACTGCCCTTTCTGAATCACTGAAAAAAATTTAACTATGACAAAGGTGCTCTAGGAACCTGTTCTAGTGTGTAACCACTCAGACATGGTAAAAAAATTATTTCCTCTTATCAAGTCACATAGTCTGCCCTGGCTCCATAGATGTGGTGTATTCTCCCTTTTTCCATAAAGACAGAATTTATATAATAACATTTGATTCGTGCAGCTCTGCAACATTTTCCCATGTCTCCACCCTCAAATTTAAAGTTCTAATTAGAAGAAAACTTGGGTAGGTATGGAAGAGCAGAAATCTTGCAATGCTAAGTGGTGGCCTTGACTTTGATCAGATTAGGAGCTTCAAGAACACATGTAGGACCTTCACAAATCAAATTATACAATTTAACATGCCAATACAAAAAGTTTGTTCCCAACATAAGTTTCACAATTGTTAATTCTGATATGAACCATGGATCTCTTCTATATTAATTCTAATTGTGGTTCATGTAACATCTCATTAATGAAAAGTGTGTCACATTTTTAAAATTAATTTTTATCCAACTAAGCTCTTTGTTTCTCTGATAGAGGGAGGTAGAAGGTACTCAGACTGCTTATCATTTAGTTCAGAATGTAATTCCTTCCTCTGATTCTAAATTGTTTACATCTGTATCTTCAGTGGAAGCTCCTTTGTTTCTTGTCTCATGAAAGCTAGATGGATGACACTTGGCTGACCTCCTGACACCAACTATTGCAGGGATGTTTCTCTCTGCTCTGCCATTTTTGAGCTAGTGGCCCAGAGCAGAAAGCATTGCAAAAAGCCCTTTGCTGATGCTGCCAAGTAATTCTGTCCCAGAAAGGACATAACCCTGTCAGCCTTGCTCTGATCCTGAGCTAAGGAGCCTTGCTCTGATAGTTAATGAGATTAGGTATGTCAGCCTACTGACAAGGGCTTCCAGATTCAACCTCTTTTTTTCTTTTTTTTTTTTTTTTTTGAGTTCTGGGTCATCTTACATGGATGCACAAGCTTTTGATTCACTAATACATTGCCTTACCTGCCATACAAAGGAGAATTACATTCTTTCGCATATAGGAGTAATAGAAATTCCTTGCAATTCCACTTCTGTGTCCTTGCTGCTGAATCTCATTTGTCTTTTTTCATTGATGTTTGATTTGTATTGATGATATATTTTTTTTGCTTGCCTAAGAAGATGATGGCTACACATCTGTGTGTTTCTGGGTGCCAGTCCAGGGAGGACATCCTATCCAAATGCATGCTAGAGGTCTCAAAGCTGCATGCAGATGTGGCCACCCCTACCCATAATGTGTACCTGGAGTGTCCTTTGTCAGCACAGCTGTCCCATCGGGCACTCCCAGCACTTGCTCTGATCCTGACTTCTCTGACACCACCAGGCAGCCTTTAGAAGGGAGCCCTCATACATCCTTGCCACCGATCCTCATGGTCCTCAAGAAAGCAATAAAGGCTCACAAGCAGTATAACAAAGCATCAGCCTTCCCATGCTTTGTAGTCCTCATAAGGAAAAGAGACTGGCACCTGCCCCTACAGGACCAGCTTTCATGGAGAAGGAGGCTGGGGGAAGCACACATTGCACTTTGTGAGCCTCATCAAATGAAAGGGGATAGACGTCAGTTGTAATATGGGTACAGTTCTGCTCACGGTGTTTGGCCAAAGCTTTTCAGAGGAACTCAGTATCAAGCAAGCAGTGGACCCATCCCTCTGTCCTACCCTGTGTTATGTAACTTAGTTGGCACACAAAAGACTTCACTTGGTAGAATGCTTCTGGGATGGTGAGCAGGAAAGAGGTACTATTCAGCTATCTGTGTAAAGTTACTATTGCAAATAAAGTATTGCAGAGGCTGGGTGAAGCTGTGGTTGTCTCCAGCATATGGAGACTGGGGGGCTGTCTAAGTGACAGTCTTTGTGACAAGTTGGATACTGCAACAGGACAATGAAGATGCAACCATTTTTCCTCTAGTGCAATCAATTGAAGCTAATAATTCCAAATTCCCTATTGCAAAGATTCCATTTTGGGTATGGTTTGAAAAGCAAAGGTATTTGGCCTTGCCTTATTGCTGTCCTCTCCTTTACACTGTGGTGCTATGCAATAGGAGCCATAGATGCTTACTCTGGTTAGAAGAAAGCTGTTTACCTGGGATAATTTGGTGGTGTACTAAAGAAGATGTTCAGTACCTTCTCAGTACCAGGCAGTGACACAGTGCTGTGACCATGTTGCCAGACTGTGCAGCACTTGGATCTGGCTCACTTTCTCAGGTCACGCAGTCTTCATGATGCTCTTTGGGCTGGTTTTGTTTCATACCTGTCAAATACAAAGTGTGTAAATAGTCCTGGGAGAACTCAGAATCTCCTCAACCCTGCAGAAGTGTTTCCATCACTAGGCTCCTCTTTTTCTTCTTCCTTTTT
>JANIJG010022010.1:0-17188 GCA_024611175.1 Megaceryle torquata | reverse complement strand
CCGGCTTGTCGGGGCCCCGCCCGGGGAGGGGAGGAGGAAAACCTCCCGCCGTCCCTTTAACAGCCAGCGGCGCTGCTCGGAGTTCAGGCCGGGGTCAGGGGGAGTTCGCAGCCCGGGTTTCACCTCCGAGCTGGCGGCGTCGGGAACCCCGAGGAACCGCTGCTGCTTCTTCCACCACCACCACCACCGCCGCCTCCTCCTCCTCCCGTTCCATAGGACCGGCCGGGAGCGCGGGGTATGGAGGAACAGCAGCAACAGAGGAGGAGGAGGGTGGAGGGGAACAGCAACCGGCGGCGGCCCCCCCGGGGCTGAGCCATGAGAGTTCACCGAGACCTCGGCTGGTTGGCGGAGGCCACCGGGCGCCCAGGTAAAGAGGAGGGAGTGGGGGGCAACACCCTAAAAATTTTTAATATAGGGGAAAAAGCCAAAATCAGCTCTGCGGGTGCTTGGCTTTACTCACCTGGGCGTGGGGGGACCGGTACCGGAGGGGAGGCGGGGAGGGGAGGTCCCGCTCTCCCCCTCCCTTTCCCCCTCCCAGGCCGTCCCCCCGCTCACCTCGGGAGGAGGGGGAGAGGAAACAGGGGCGGGGGGCGCCTGGGGGAGCCCGGCCGGCCGCCTCCCGGGACCGGGGCTCATAAGAACGGGGGAGGCACCGCAGGGAGCCGGGTAGTAGCGCCGCGCAGGTAACGGCGGGCAGCGGCCCCGGGGGGGCGGGCGGACGGGTGGAGGGTACCGACCCGGTTCCTTCCCCCTCCCCCTTTTCCTCCGGCAGGTGGGCGCGGGGCTGCCGGGGCGCTGGCGGGGCCGGGGCGCGGCGCTGGCGGCAGCGGCGGGTGATGTCACATGCTCCAAAAGCCTCCGGGGGTTTTCACCCCCCTCCCACCCCCCCGGCCCGCCGAGAAGCGAGCCCCCATATAAGCGGTGGCACCGGCCAGGCAGCCGTGCAGAGAGACTGGGACACGGTGGCGTGCGGGGCTAGGGGCTGAGCCCCGACCCCTCCCTCAACCCCACGCATGGGCTGAGCTTCCCCCGACGTGTGGGTCGAGCCCCATCAGGCGTGGGTCGAGCGCCCGGGGCCGGTTGCGGAGCTGACGGGCCGCTGTGTTGCAGGGCGGCGGGCGAGGAGCGGGATGCTGGACGCCATGGAGGTGCCGAGCCACTCGCGGCAGCTGCTGCTGCAGCTGAACACGCAGCGCACCAAGGGCTTCCTGTGCGACGTGATCATCGTGGTGCAGAACGCGCTCTTCCGCGCACATAAGAACATCCTGGCAGCCAGCAGCGCCTACCTCAAGTCGCTGGTGGTACACGACAACCTGCTCAACCTGGACCACGAGATGGTGAGCCCTGGCATCTTTCGCCTCATCCTCGACTTCATCTACACCGGCCGCCTGGCTGAGTGCGAGCCGGGCGGTGAGCAGAGCCTGGGAGCCGTGCTGGCTGCCGCCAGCTACCTCCAGATCCCTGGCTTGGTGGCCCTTTGCAAGAAGAAGCTGAAACGCAGCGGCAAGTACTGCCACCTGCGCGGGGGCTACGCACCCTACAAGCTGGGCCGGGGGCTGCGCGCTGCCACACCGGTCATCCAGGCCTGCTACTCGGGGACGCCGCGGCCCGTGGACCTGCCACCTGTGGAGCCGGCGGCACCACTCAACACACAATGCGGGGAGCTCTACGCCTCGGCTGCCCAGGGCACCCCGCTGCACCCCCACGGGCTGTGCCCACCTGAGCGCCACTGCTCGCCGCCCTGTGGCCTTGACCTCTCCAAGAAGAGCCCCACTGGCCCCTCCGCCCAGCTCCTGCCCACGGACCGCCTGCTGCCCGGCGAGCCCCGTGAGCCCTCGCTGCCCCCACGGCACGACAGCCCCCCTGTCAGTGCTGGACTCTTGGCCGGTCACCCCGCTGCCTACAAGGACTCCTCACCGGGTGGCGAGCCGGGGGGGCACCCCCATGCCCCTGACCCCTTCCGTAGCACGCCACCCTGCGCTGAGCCCCCGCTGCCTCGTGCCGATGGGCGCGAGCTGATGTACCGCTGGATGAAGCACGAACCCCTGGGCCCCTACCTGGATGAGGGGGAGGCTGAGAAGGAGCTGGAGAGGGAGGAAAAGGCCGAGTCACCACCCACGGCGCCGCAGCCCCGTTACCCCAGTGTGGAGAGCAACGACCTGGAGCCTGATAACAGCACAAGTGAGGAAACAGGCAGCAGTGAGGGTCCCTCACCTGGCGATGCGCTGGACCGCTACTGCAACCACCTGGGCTACGAGCCGGAGAGCCTGGGCGACAACCTGTATGTCTGCATCCCCTGTGGCAAGGGCTTCCCCAGCTCCGAGCAGCTCAACGCCCATGTGGAGGCTCACAATGAAGAGGAGCTCTATCACAAGGCGGCGGCTGAGCAGGCCGTGCCTTTCCTGGACAAGGGTGGCCCAGGGCTGGGTGACATCCTGCGACCCTACCGCTGCTCCTCCTGTGACAAGTCCTATAAGGACCCAGCCACGCTGCGGCAGCACGAGAAGACGCACTGGCTGACACGCCCCTACCCCTGCACCATCTGCGGCAAGAAGTTCACGCAACGTGGCACCATGACCCGCCACATGCGCAGCCACCTCGGCCTCAAGCCCTTTGCCTGCGACGCCTGCGGGATGCGCTTCACCCGCCAGTACCGCCTGACCGAGCACATGCGCATCCACTCGGGTGAGAAGCCCTACGAGTGCCAGGTGTGTGGCGGGAAATTCGCCCAGCAGCGCAACCTCATCAGCCACATGAAGATGCACGCGGCCGGCCCTGATGGCAAAGCCAAGCTGGACTTCCCCGACAGTGTCTACGCCATGGCCCGCCTCACCGCCGACCAGCTGGGGCTCAAGCAGGAGAAGGCGGCTGAGCTGCTCTCCCACACCTCGCACTTCCTCAGCGACCCCAAGGCCATGGAGAGCCTCTACCCACTGGCCAAGTTCACGGCCGAGCACCTTGGCCTGAGTCAGGACAAGGCAGCCGAGGTGCTGGTGCAGGCTCCACACCTCCACGCTGAGGCCGCCCGGACCATAGAGCGATACTCGCCCCCCTAGCGCCGGCCCAGCCGGGGGGCAAGAGGGACCACTGGGCTCTTCTTGCTGCCCCGTGTGGAGCTGGGGGGGGGGTGGGGCAAGAGGTGGCGGGTGCTCATCCCTCGGTGCTGCCGATGGCCCCAGAGAACTCGCTCGTAGCAGAAGGTCCCATGGTTGTTGCCCCAGGATGGCTGGACGGCGACATCCCGCGACGAGCACCCTGGCTTGGCCGAGAGAAGCCGATCATTCAGGGACTGATCTTGTGGTGTGGCCCCCCCTTGTCATGGGGGGCTGCTGGGCCCCCAGCACTGGGGCAGGAGCGAAGCACAAGCTGTGAGGCCGGGCTGTGCCCCGAGGCTTTGGAGGACATGAGCCCGCTCCTTACCTCAGGGCTGTCCCAGCGCTGGTCCCCGGGTGAGGGGATGCCCTCGGCAGCTGCCCCCACGGTGGGCTCTGTTGCGACAGGACCTGGACTGTGCCGCCTCGACCGCCGCGGGCCCGTGAGTAGTTCATCCATCGCGGCCGGAGCAGTCGTCCTGACCGGGAGCGGCGAGCGTGGCCGTGCAGGGGCTGGGGGGTTGTGCACGGGCCAAACCCCCCCGGGGCCATGCCGGCAGCTTGGGGACAGACTGATGGAGGGGCATGGTGGGGTCTGAACAGAGGGCGCAGGGCAGGGGACCGGTGGCTGGGTCCATGCTGGGGTGGGGGTGGGGAATCACGATGCTCCTTGCCCCGGAGCAAGCACTGACCTCTCGGCCCGAGCCCAGTGACTTGGCCACCGGCACCCCATGTTTTTGGGAAGTGGGGCAGGGCCTGTCACAGACTGAGCCCCTGGGCCCTGCCCCAGCCATCAGGGATGCCCGGGGGGACCCGGCGGCTTTGCCCTTGGGCAGCCACTTGCCTCGATTTTTTTTTTTTTTTTTTTTTTTAAATTTTTTTTTAACCAAAGATGCCCATCCCCAGTGCGGCCAGGCCCGGGCCGGGGAGTCCACGACAAAGACAAAGCGGTCTGGTTTGTCAGCTATGGGGAGGTGGGCAGGGGCTGCAGGAGGGGGCTGGGGGGAACAGCTGAGGGGGGCGAGGGGCTGCCTCAGGCTGGGCTGCGGTGACCTGGAGCCGAGCCCTTCTCTCTGGGGCACCCCCTGCCACCACTGCACCTCCTCTCCTGCCTTCTGCTCAATATGGGCAAAGCTCCCCTCCCCACCCCGGCCCCTGCCCTGAGCCCTCTGCCTGGGGCTAATGTGAAGCTTCTCCACTCCCCAGCCCCCTCCTCTCCTTTGCACACACGAGGCCCCTGGGGTGGCCGCCAGCAGCGACCATCCCGACTCGAAGCCACTGTGCCTTAGCCTGAGCTGGCCGTTCCTGCCCAGGTCCCCCCTTTGTCCCCCACCCTGGGCTGCCTGGGGCTCCCCAGGGCCCGCAGGGTCCCTTTGGAGCTGCTGTGCAGTGAGTGGCAGCAGCAGCAGCACCCAAAGCAGAGCTGTCAGCGCCCAGCGGGGCCCTTGGCCCCCTCTGTATCACGTCCAATTTGTACACGGGCTCCTTGCCCTTATTTTTTTTCTATAGTCGAAACCGAATGAGCAATAAAGTGACATTAATGTACATGGCCTTGCGTCCTTCTCTGCGGGTGGGCCTGGCTGGTGTGGGGACAGTGCTGAGTGGGGCTGTGAGGTGACGCTGGAAGGGGTGGTGGTGGGTGCAGAGCTGCAGGGAGGTGAGATGGGGGCTTTGCTGTGTGCCTGGTTTGCCCAGAGCCTCCTTGGATGGGGGTGGAAGGGGCAGCAGCAGCTGGGACAGAGCTGCGCTAACTCATCCCAGTGCCCCCCCGCCCCCCCCGAGCAACTCACCCGCTGATGGCAAATGAAACAACACGCTGAGCAGACAAATATTTAATACTAAAAATTATTAAAACCAACTTAACAAAATAGCCTGAACGTGGCTGCCTCCCCGAGATGGGGGCTCCCTGCGGGTGCTTGGGGCAGCAGCCTGGCACAGATGGCCCCAGGCACAGGGTCCTCAAGCCAGTGAGCCCTGTGGTGCCAGCTGGTCTGGTGGCAGCAAGACCTCCGTCCCATGGCCAAGCCTGTGGTACAGCATGAGGAGGTCAGTGTCTGGCAGATCTGTGGGTCCCTCTGAGCTGGTGGTACCCTGGGAAGGGCTTTGTAAAGCAGCCCTGGAGCAGCTCGGTTAGAAAAACAAACACAAACATTTAAACACACCTGGGCGTGGAGGAGAAAGGAAAGTCTATGTGGTGGTGGGCATCGAACTGGGGCACGGGTGCTGGGTGTGCCATGGGCTCAGCTGTGGTAATGGCTCTGTGTGCCCTGCAGCAGTCAGGGTCACCCCAAAGTCTCTGTCATCAGGCTCTGCCCTGCTGCACAGACCCTCCTTCACTGTCGGCTGGGCCCTGCTGTGGCTCCGACCCTGGTACTGGCCTTGCCGTGAGGCTGGGTGGCTAGCAGTGGGGCAATGCTGGGCTTCCTGAGGCAGACACGGGGCCCGAGCCACCCACACGGGAAAGGAAAACGCTGGGCTCTGTCCTACTGCTTCCGCTGCCACCTTTGACGCTTCCCTCCCACGGCCATGGCGCCCCGGCAGGGACCGGGGATGGCCTCGGGGTCACTCCCACCCTCTGCTCATGGGACTGGGACTTGACAGAGGTCCAGGGGCTCCGGTTCACGGGTTAATGCTCCCTCTTAGCTTCTGTATCTGGCATGTAATTGGGCCAGGGATGGGAAACTTGGTGATGGGACAACATGGTGTGGAGGGGACTCAGCAATAACCCAACCCTGCACCGGCTCCTGGTGCAGTATGACCCAGTGGGGAGGGGGTGTCCCTTCACAGCTCCCTCCAAGGTGAAGGGGCAACTCAAGATGGGACCCTCGCAGATGGACAAATGGCAGGAGGCTGGGTGCTGCCCTGGTTTTCTCCAGCTCTGCCTGGACCCACAGCCATGGGCAGACACTGGATCCCACACTCAAGAGTAGCTCTTGGCAATGTGAGGACACACAGGACCAGCGGGACAGGCAGTCCTGCGGTCCTTGAGAATTTTGTTAGCCTCAGGACTGTATCTCAGGTCAAAAAACCCCACGTTTAAAGGCAGCAGGGTGGGACTAAGGAGTTTGGAGGAGGCAGGAAAGTGCAGATAATGGCAGGGGAGCAGGATAGAAAGCCGCTATGGGGGAACTGGGGGGTGTTCAAAGCCTTCCTCCAGCAAAGCAGACAGGGAACACACCTGAAAACTAACCTATACCGAAATCTGAAACGAAACGCAACAAGCAAACCCTGCACCAGGGAAAGGACAAGCACCTCCGCAAGCAGCACCCCTGCATGGGGGTGGGGAAGGGGCTGGAGGTCTGGGGCTGCCCCGGGCCACACAGGACCAACAGGCTGGGGCAGGAGGGAACCTACCCTCGAAGTCCATGGCCTCTCTGAGGGACACGGGCTAGACTAAGCAATCACAAAGTCTGCGCTGGCCTCGGTGTCCCTGGTCTCTGCCCTATGCAGCCTACAAACCCAAAGAGCCACCAACCTGTGACTCGAGCTCTCTGCAACCCAGCAAACCAAGCAAAAGGCTGGCGATCCAGCACGGGCTCAACCCAAAGCTTCCTTAGACAGCGGGGCTCGCCAGCTCCACTCCGGCACTGCCCAAAGGCTGGCGGGACCCTCAATGGCCCAGCCTCCACATGAACCATCCACAGCAACGACCTTCCCAGCTGGTCTGCCCGCAGGGGGGTGGGCCCTTGGCAGCACGGCCGTTGTGGGGTGGGTTGAAGACGTGGCGGTCATTGTTTGTGGTGGGCTGGAAGGCGGCGGCGGCGCGTGGTGAGAGCTGCCGCTGAAGCCGCTCTCCCACCGGTAACAGGCTGCGTGATTCGCTCAGGGGCTGTCGGCCCCACTCGTCCCACTCAGCCCTCCTGGGCCCACTTGAGGAAGGTGGGGATGTCCCGCACTGGCACGTTGCGGGTCAACGCTTTGACTCGCAGGTTCCGGTCATCTGTCAGCAAAACCACCTCCCTGAGCAAATGGATGGGATCTTCTGCAATGAGAGAGAGAGACAGCGGCGTGAAGCTCACACTGGTGCCCCAGCCCTTGCACCCATCCCACCCCAGCCTCACACTGTGCCCGCCTCACCCTCCTCGGGTGCTGCACTCTGGGCACAGCAGGGCCGCCTGGCACCCCGGCAGCACTCCCAGGTCCCCGCCAAGGATGCCAGCGTGGCTCACAGGCAGCAGTTCATCTGAAAGGCTGCATCCCCTTGCCGCCCTGCGCTGGCTGGAGGATGATTTGTGATCTCTGCCCACAGCGCTGGGGCCGGGAAGGCCAGAGAGCGGTGCCAGGGCCCCGCGCTGCCCACTGCCCGCACCGGCTGCCACAGGCAGGGAAGAGGAGGTCCTGCTGCCTGACCCAGGCCAGGAAGACAGCCCGCGACCCTGGCTCCAGCAGGAAGCTGGTGCTATTATTCTGGTGATCTCATTATAAGATCTAAAACCACCCTTTTTTTTTTTTTGTGTGTGTGTGTGTGTGTGTGTGAAGCTTTTTTGGAGTCGCCACTGACACTGAGGCGTTTCTGGCTGGGGCTCAGCCAGCCAGAGAGCGAGAGAGTTGAAGCCTGAGAAATAACCGAGAGGATCTTGCCCCCAGATGGATGAGCTGCCCCGCACGCAACGCGCCCGGCTGGGATGTGGGAGCCACGCTTACGTGTGTGTGAAGCAGGGGAAGCATATGGGGTATGTGTAAGCAGCTGGGTCCTGTGACCAGAGTACTGTTCCTATGAGCACAGGAAACACAGTGCCTCTGAGCCAGGACGGGAATGGAAAAAACAGAGTTTATGGGAGCCCAACATGGGCCCAGATTGGCTGCGTGGGGAGCGGCAGGACGAGGGGAAGGGGAGGGTGGCCAGGAACGCGGGCTATGGTCGCAGTGTTGGGGCTGAGGATGGTGGGGCGAGTGCCCTGGCCGGCCCGTGCTGGGATGAAGGGGAGCAGGGCTCGGCGGGAGGGCAGGCCTGGGGCAGAGGGCTGCCGAAAGCGGGATCGGGAGGTTCTGTGCGGACACTTTAAGAAATGTGTAACAATAAACATCCTCTGCTCCGTGCTGGTGACGCGCCTCCTTGTTACAAACCAGAGGCTGTCAGCTTGTCAGGCCCCATTCCCCATAATCCACATGATTTCAAAATTCAGCATCATTTGCACATAAACATTTGGTGACGGTTTCTCTGTGAATCTGACAAGTTAAGCTGCTAAGAATTTGCACTGACAAATGTGGGTTGATTTCTTGGGCAGCTGCTGATGCGATTCCCATCCCCACTGTCCTGGCAACAGCCTGGGGGCTGTCTGGTCCCAGCACACATGGCCGATGCCAACTGGGTATCTGGAGGTAAAAGAGCCCTGGCCAGGAGGCAGCAGGACTCACAGGGAGGAGGCCTTTTCTGGCCCTTCATCAGCACAGAATGGCTCTGTGGACATTTATGGTGGGCTTCTTACAGGCTGAGGCATCCCCAAAGCACGGTGAGGAGCACATTTGGCAATATGGTGGGAGGGCCACAGCCTGGGGAGGCAGGAGGTAGCACCTGGGTGTTGAAAGAGGCAAAATGCAGGAGAAATTGGCTCCAAGGGCCGTGAAAAGAGAAATGAGAAGAGTCTGTGGAATGCAACAGACAAGGGACAAAGAGGACGTGAGGATGTTCTACCTTTGTTGGAGGGCATGAAATCCTTGGCCTTGTCATTACAATAGTGGAGGCAGCAGGACAGAATCAGGTCATCGTTGTTTCCCTGGAAGAAAAGGGTAACGTTATTCCTGCCAGGAAAAAACCCTTCAACCCCACCACCCTGATATCTCTGCACTGCCCCGAGTCACTGCTGCAGCTCAGCAGAGAGCCACTTTCAAAGCCCAAATGCTTGCAGTCCCCAGGAGCCTGCAAAGGTGGGGACAGAGCCACCCCTTGCACAGAGCTTGCAGACCCCAGGGTCCCTATTTTCCCCCCAAGCAGGTGGTGGCAAAGAGCCTCCAGTCCTTGGCATCGCTACCTCTGCATCCCCTCCTTCTGGGGCTGGGATGCCCCTTACCTGCTGGCCGGTGGTGTCTTCGCTGCGGAAGGAGATGGACTCCAGCTCATTGCCTCGGCTGGTCAGAGCCCTCAAGCAGTTGTCCCGGCTCTCAAATCGCTCCTCCAGGAACTCGATGGACTTCCTGGCTCTCTCCTGCACTTGGCGGGCATAGCCTGCAGCCCGGTGCTCCATCTCCGGGCCCTTGGCCAGGCCATCCAGCTCGTTTATCACTTCAAACAGGAAGAGGAGGTACAGTTACTATGGGACAAGGTGCTCCCGTGACCTGCTGCTGGAGCACGCAAGTTGCCAAGGCCTCAGGGCCGGGGCACTGGGAACTGGCTCAGGAAATCGGGGTTCAGCTGCCACAGTGTCCCTGTGCTCCTGGACTTGGCTGTGGGTCTGGAAAAGCTTTGCTGCCTTCCACCTCCGTGGGTCACCTGGCTTGGCCCTGAGAGCGCAGGCACTTCATCTCTGCAGAGTGTGGGTAACGTTCCCTAAGGGCACCTCTGTGGAACAATGGGACCAACACTGTGCCCTGCACCCCATGGTCCTGCCTCACTACCGATGGCACCTCCATGTGTGCCCGAGGGTGTCAGGAAACTGAAGCCTCCTGCCTGCCAGCACAGTGATGGCTGGTGGCACTGTGCCTCCTGCCCTGCATTGCAGCACCCAGCTCTGCACCGCTCCTCTCCCCCTACTTGCTTCCAGACACGAAAAGCTGCTGCCCTCTTGCCACAGGGCTGCACGTGGGAACACGGTCATGTGTGGGAGCAGGCAGTTCCCACTCCAGCGCTGTTTCCCATGCAAATCCTGGCCCTATTTTTTCCCCACCTGGAGCAGCCAACCTTGGGTCCAGGCAGGGGAGATGCCCTCTCCAACACCTCACTCATCAGGGTCTGATTCAGGGTTTGCACATTTGTCCTGACACAAACTGCTCGAAACCAGCCTGAGCTTGGGATCAGAATGATTCCCAGACTGTTCACCTTCACTGGAGCCCATCAAGCCTCAGATCCTCCTGCACTGCTGCCAGGTGGCCAGGAACTGCAGCCGCTCTGGCCCCTGAGACCAGCAGAGGCACGAGGGATGCCAGCAGAGCTCCAGAAAGGACCTACCCTCCAGTGCCAGGGCTGCTGGAAGAGCCGCTCACTCGCAGAGCAAGCGCACGTGTGAGCAAGATGCCGGCGGCGAGGCCGGGTGGGTGAACGTCCTTGCTGGCGACTGCGCACGGGGCTGTGTGTGCGCGAGGCCGGGAGCGCGCAGGAGCTGGTGTGCACGTGTGTGCGAGGGAGCCTCTGCGCACACAGTGTGTGTTTGAGCCATGGCTTCATTTCTGAAGATTGTTTCCGAGCCCAGAGCCAAGTCCTGAGTTCAAGTGGGAACTATGCATTCCTTGGGGGTTCGGGGAGAGCGAGCTCGGGGTCTGAGGCCTCTCCCCAGTGCTGTGAATCACTGCCCGGGGAGCCTGCGTGATCACTCTGTTCCATGGTGAGACTGGCACTCACTGTCTGGGTATTCAAATTAAAGCTGCATGGAGCTGCTTTGCTCTTCGCTGGCTGGCGACTCTTCTTGCTACCGACCTGATGCTGCCATTTCCACACAATGCATGGCTGGGCCCGGGGTGGGGGGAGCCGTGCAAGAACGGAACATCAAACAGGAAAAGCTGGTATTCCCTCCCGAAATCCGCCTTCCTGCTTCCAAGCTAAACAGGCTTCAAAGGGGAGGCTTGTTTGTGCTTCTGCACCAGGCCTGGCTTCTCCATGGCGGGGTCAGCCTCAAGGAGCACGGAGCAGGTTAAAGAGCAAGAGAAACAAACCCAACGCGAAGCTGTGCACTTAACCCCTTGCTGCATCCCCGGGAAGAGTGGGCAGGGGTGCCCAGTGCCAGGGTGCAGATCTCTGGTCAGGGATGGGGCACAGCACCAAGGCCTCTCCAGCTGCCACAGAGCACTGGCTTACCCCAGGGGATGGGTTCCTCCTGCCTGCACTGGGATTTCATCACTGATGGCTTTCCCAGGGGACAAGGGGGAATGTGGCCAACACCCGGTGTGGACAGGGAGACACTTCAGGAAAGGATTGTGGCAGGCAGTGGGAGATGAGTTACTCTGTCCTCGCTGTGATGGGCTTTGAGGGAGGCAGCAGGACAGGAGAACACTGAAGGGGCTCAGTCACTGCCACTCCTCCTGCCCAGGGCAGGCCAGGCCAGGCTCCTTTTGCAGGCTGAGAGCAGCAGCCCTTTGGACAGGGATGGGACCAGGGTTTCCATCTCTCCTGTAACTGCTGGCCCTGGCTGGGGTGTGGATGGACAAGCCTCATGCCAGCCACCAGAGCGCACCTGAAGGCAGGGCCATGGCTGCAGGACAGGTCCCACCTCTCTCAGGTGTTAACCAGCACCACAGCCCCCATGGCTGTCCAGGCTCTGTCATTGCTGCCAGCTTCCCTCCCTTCGCTTCCACACAAAGCCCTGGCACTGTGGTGCCAAGCCACAGAGCTCCTTGGCAGCTCCTGTGCTGAGCTGGGCAGGTGGCCAGCCCTGTTCCCCCACCCAAGAGGTCCCATCCCCAGGAATCCCTCCTAAGCCAGGCTGGGGAAGGGAGCCCCATAAAGGCCTGGAGGGACAGGCACCCCTGCGTGCCACAGGCCAGGAGATGGGCACAAGTGTACTCCTCGCTGCCTGGGCACTAGAGATGCAGAACTGGCCCCTGGCATCCTGGGGCTGCAGCTGGGAGTCTGTGGGCTCTGTGAGGCTCGGCCCTGCTCCCTCCCTGGCTTCTCCTGCTGCCCTCAGGGATCCTCTGAGTGCCAGGTTGGCACTGGGAGGCGCTGGGCGCCAGAGTGACACTGGCCACAGGAACGTTACCTCCAGCTCAGAGCGTGATCAAACAATCAGAGCAAAGGCATCTAACCAAATCCTCCCGCCACCCTGGGAGACCACCCAGCAGCACAGCCGTTATCTGCCAGGGTGAGTGTTTACCAATAACGGGAACCAGCTTGCTGTTTAACTGCGAGCTTTATAAGGATAAAAAGAAGGGCTGGGCTTGAGCAGCTCTGAGACGCTGGGACACAGGCTGGCCATTTGCTCAGGCTGCCTAAGCCCCAGCTCAGCTGGGATAAGCTATCTGCTCTGATTGTTTAACAATTCCTCCTCCTTGCTCCTTCCAAAATTCCCTCCAAATCCTATTTAACACCCGTCTGCCTCTACCAGCCTCTGGCACCCCCAAATGCACCAGGAGGAGAGGAGTTTGCTGAGTGCCTTGGGCAGAAAGCTGGCAGGAAGGGAGAAGGATGACCCGGGCCGAAGGAACGCTGGCCACAGCTGGGATGAGACAGGGCAGGATGGAGGCCAGCCCCACGTAACGAGCCAACTGGCTCCAGACCACACAGGCTCTGCGGGCACAGAGAGAGGGAGCCATCACAGAGGGACAGCCTGTGCTGGGGCACAGGGGAAGCCCCCGCCATAGCACTGGCCTTACTCACCGATCAGGGGCACCACCAGGATGAACTTCCTGCAGTTCAGCAGCGTTATCAAGCTGCTGAGGTGGTCGATGAAACCGTTGGTGTCTGGGACCAGGAAGACAGGTCTGATCTCCAGCTCCATCTGCCTCATTTGACTCTGGTCTTTCAGCACAGCCTGGAAGAGAAGGACACATGATGAGTAAGCAGGACGTCAGCCTTTTGACATAGGGACCCCGAGAGCAGAAGATAAGCCTGGCTGTCACGCACACCTCCTGCAGCAAGGACACTGTGTGAAGGGGAGCAGCAGGACGCTGTGTCCATCCCTGCACACCTCAAACAGTGGCTCTTGCAAGTCCACAGTACATGAATGGGATGGTGAAAGCCTCCAAGAGAGCACTCTCCTAGGAGAATGGCCCTACCCAGGCTCTGAGGGGAACAATTGGGACCAGCCTTGAAAAAGGAGGTGTTCTGGGAATTGTCCCATTTATGGGGTGCAGTTGCCAGGACTATCAGCACCAGTGCCAAGAGACCAATCCCAATATAAAACATCAGGGAGAAAAGGAGGCTGGAAGAGAAGGTGGGTTCTGGGACTCCAGATGGAAACAGCTCAAGGTGACAACAGCCTAAAGAAACCAGCCTGGGACACACATGACCTGCCAACAGCATCCTAACACAAAGACCCTGAGCAGGCAGCAGGAGGGGAGGTCTGTGGGGTGGGGATGCTTGGCCAAGTATCTCACTCACTATACCACTAGCTCCAGCATGTGCCTTGCCTTTTCTGACTCCATCCAGCTGGGAAACCAGGTGGGTTCCAGCCCTGGAAACCCACAGCACTTTCTTTGGTTGAGCCCCTTGCACCCACTGGAGACCAGAGGTGCTCACACATACATGGGAGGGGTCTGCTGGATCTTACTGGCAACCCTGAGGGGCTGCACCTGGACCTCTAGATAATGCCAGTTCCTAAATGGGACCCAAGAACTCACAAATTACTTTGTACGCTATCGAAGGACTTGGGCTCTTTAGTAAGTCACAGGCTTAAAAAACGCAGGATGCTATTCTAGTGCTTCCTCTGCTTAAAAATAGCTTCCCTGGACTCACTGATGTTTGTTGCCTCTAATAGGAACTGGTCACCCACGGAGCACAGCAGCACTGCTGTGGAACATATCCACCGTGCAAACCCTTCTGGAGATAGGGCTTGCACCCACAAAACGTGACACGAGGCCACTGCCAATCCTGTTCTGCCCATCGTTACGGGGAGCTCCCCCTGCCTGGGGTGAGGATCTGAACCCTCCCACTGTCACACCAAAGCCTCGCAGAAGCCGTGGGATGAGGAGCTGCACGGGCCAGCAGTGGCCATGGAAAGAAGTGGGTTTTTTAATCCATTTCCAAGCGTTGTCATCTGGCTTTAAATCAAGGCGACTTGATGCTGCCACCTCCCACAAGCGCCTCCAGGCAAGGCAGCACCATAACCTCACCACGTGCCTCCTACCCGCCTCCTGGAAGCACCAGTCCTGGGGTCGAAGCTCCCAGCTCCCATCGGGCGATGGGCAGAGCCCATCTGCTGCATGGCAGGGTGAGGATCTGCCTCCCCAATCATGCTGGGGCAGCTGCGATGGCAGCAGCATCCCTGTATAGATGCTGCCATGGGCAGCCACATGCTGGGTGCCATCCCTGCCCGCACTCTACCTGCACCCAGAGAGGTGCTGCCACTCCCAAGTGGCATGGGAACCTTGCACTGGCATCCCTGGCACGGTGCTGCCGATGCCTCCTCACTGTGAGGAGGGGGTCGGTGGGGTTTCTCCCCAGGGTTTGGGGGTGTGGAAGGAGACGCTCATCCCTGGGAGGTACCAGACCCTGCTGAGCTCCACCTGCTCTAGGGAGATGGAGAAGGGTCTGGTTGGCTAGCGCAGAGACCCGGAGCAAAGCAGCATATCCATGGTGCTGAGCAACCTGACCTAGCTAAAATGTCCCTTCTCCCTGCAGGGAAGTTGGACTAGATGAGCTTTAAGGTCCCTTCCAACCCTAACCAGTCTATGACTCTATATTCTGCCTGTGCAGCGGCCAAAGAGGTGAATGGCCCTGAACTTTCAGGAAGGGGGTGGGCAAAATCACACAGCGTCCAACGGGTGACAACAGTCCTACAGGGCAGCAGGAGGGGACCCCCACCTGCACCCCAGCACATCTCCTCAAGCTCAGAGCTCACCCTGGCCCTTGCAGGTGACCTCAGGAGCGCGGCGCGAGCGGGAAGCTCACCTACCCCTCCGGCAGGGGCCGCGGAGGTGAAAGCAGAGGGGGTGGGCAGTACCCTCGTGTGTGGCATTTGCCCCCGGCGGCTTTCGCAGGCTGTACCCGGCCGGTTCCTGGCAGCAGCGAGCAACGCCTGTGCCGGCCGTCACGTCCCATTCCGCTCGCCGGGCCGCCCGGTGAGAGAAGGACACAGGATGCGCCGGGAGTGAAAGAGCGAGGTCGGCGGGGAGCGTGCCAAGTCCCCGCGCACAGCTCCGGGCCGCTCGGGGAGCCAGAGGGAAACTCGCCTTTGCAGAGTTCAGAGGCCGGCAGCGAGATTTATTTTTGTTTGTGTGAGTAAAAGGCTGCAGAAGCCTCCGGCCAAGGGGTTTCGGGGGGGAGAGGAGTGGCCTGTGATTCATGCGGCCGCTGGCTGGCCCCGAGCCAGAGATGAAAGGGAGCCCATGTGGGGAAACGGGGAGGCGAGCGCTGCGTTAACCCTTCTCCTGATCCGTGGGGTATGGTCCTGTGGGGAGGATGGAGAGCGTGGGGATGTGGAGTGGGATGCCTGTGCCTGGGGCCTGGCTTCTGTGCTGCCACCTCAACCAGAAATGAGTTGCCAGTCCCACCGTGCCTCAGTTTCCCCCATGTGAGGACAGGGAGACAGTGCTGTTCCTTGGAGAAGACCTTAGGGAGCGCAGTGCAATTAAAAGAGCAGAGGCACAGCCTCACCCTGCCCAAGCGCTTTAGTAGGGACGGATTTTAGCCTTGTCTTACTGGGGTTAAACAGGCTGCACGGCTCAGTGTCAGCGTGACCGCAGGGCTGGACATGGCAGGGGACCTCTGAGGCTGGGAGGGGTCCCTGCTCTCCCCAGGGCCAGGCAGTTCCCTCTCTCCCACCTCCTGCATTCACATGCTGTGGCCTTCAGAGCTGCTCCCACCCGCAGCCCCCCCAGCCAGTCCTGCTGGTCTTGCTGCTCTGGCCACAGGGGTTTCTCCCAGGAGCTGGGGCCGGAGCCGGAGGTGGCTCCCCCGGCTGCCCCAGCTGGTGGCAGCACTGAGATCAGACACTCCTGCACACACAGTCCCAAATTCCCAGCTCATCCATCAGCTGGGATCACCTGGGGGATTCCCCGGAAGCTGTTGCCCAGTGTGGGCAGGGGACAGGTCTCCTAAGGGCCAGGCCACCAGGCGGTACCTTCTGCCGGGGGAAGATCTGAGGGTCTCCATCACAAGCACAGAATAAGAGGAGGCTCCACACTGACTCTGGAGACCCCAGACCTCCTCTGCCCATTGTGCCGGGCTGGCAGAGGGGCCTGGAGCCAAAACTCAGCAGAGAGCATCCCGCTGCCTTTGGGATGGGTCGTACAGGGTCACACTGCTCTGCCAGGACGGATGGGCCGTCACCATCCTGCCACCACCTCTCCTGCCCCAACCCGCTCTCCAACCGCGGCGCCGCTGCCCCTTCCAGCCCCTCGTGCTCCGCGGGGATCCAAGGCGGATTTTCCAGGGCCGAGAACAATGCCTCTCTAGTCTCTGCTCTAGGGCTTCCTCCTCCCAAAGGTTCGTCTCCAGCGTCTTCCTCAGGAGTAAACGTGCCCCGTGCCTGGTAGCAAAGTGGGGCCGCCGCCGTGGCGGAGCCGCCGTGGGTGGGTGTGTGTCTTCCGTAGCCAGCAGGCACCCGCTCCCAGGCAGGTGCGTGTCGGCGCGTGTGCACCCGCGGCATTGTTCCTGCGCGCCGAGGAGAGCGTGAATGGGACACGGCTAAATTTAGCCACTTACTCACAGCACCGCCACAAAGGAGCGGCTGCATCTTAAGGGGGCGGCCCGTTCTGTGGGCTCAGAAGGGACAGGAGAGTGGCTATTTTAGGAAGACATGTCATAATTGGCCGCCCCGGTTAAAGCTGCTTCTGTAATGCTGAGCAAAAACAATAGCAGCATCCAGAGGAAGAGCCTGTTATGTTTCAGGTGGGATGTTTTCAACCGGTCAGGAAACTCGACCGCTCCCAGCGCGCAGCGGCGGCACAAAGGACAGGGGACGCTGAACAGCATGGACCAAGGGCCTGGCCAAGCTGCGGGGGTGGCTGGGAGTGCTGGCTGGGGACACAGCCCTGCCGGAGAATGCTGCCTGCCCTGGCAGCGCCACTGCCACCTCCTCTTGTCCACCTTTCTGCCTGGTGGGACCTATGAGAAAGATGGGGACAGACTTTTTAGCAGGGCCTGCTGCGACAGGACAAGGGGTGATGGGTTGAAACTAAAAGAGGGAGATCTAGGCTAGATATAAAGAAAAATTTTTTTACACTGAGGGTGGTGAGCCCCTGTCCCAGGTTGCCCAGAGAGGTGGTCAATGCCCCATCCCTGGCACCATCCCAGGTGAGGTTGGCCGGGGCTCTGAGCACCCTGCTCTGGTTGCAGATGTCCCTGC
>JANIJG010022009.1:0-38940 GCA_024611175.1 Megaceryle torquata | reverse complement strand
CCATGAGCATGCCAGCAAAAAATGGACAAGTAAGTTCCTTAGGCAGTTTCTTAGCCTGTGTTTCCACAGCCCTCGAATCTCCAGTGCTTAAGTCTCCCTGCAATTTATTTCAGGCCAGCTTATTAGAGATGTTGGGTAGAAGGGACTTCTAAGGCCATCTGATCCTAACTCTTACTCGAAGCAGGACTGTCACCAGCTTCAGTCACGTTAGCTGTGGCTTTGTCCAGCCGAGTCTTGGAAACCTGCAAGGATGGAGATTCCATGATTTTGTTGGGTAACTGTTCCAGAACTGGATCAGTGTCCTAGAGAAGAAACTTCTCCATTTATTACTTTTATCTATACATATGTGTGTGTGTACTTGTGCATATATATACAATTCTTTTTTTTTTTTTTTTTTAGTATCAGTTCATCTTTCTTCATGTTCAATGAAGAGGAAACACTGAACGTTCTCTGATTTGTTTGTTTGTTTAATACAATTTGGTATCAATGCCGTAGAAAAAAGTTTATCTCTCTAAATATATAAACTATATTTCCACATGTGCTGTCCATTTCTTAACTCTCTTCTACCCAAAACACAGATCATGCTGCAACTTACTAGTTACTACTCTTTGGACCTTACCTTGTGTGGTCTGGATGTGCTGGTTGTGGTGTTTGAGACTTGTGCAGCTCTTGAAGTGAGGAGGAGTGGGAGAAGAGAGGCTTAAAGGGGACACAGCAAGGATCATTAGTGCAGAAGGGCCCTTTCTCTGTTGTTTCCCCTTGACTTGCTGCATTCTCCTGTGTTTTCATTCGTAGATGTGTCTCTGCAGAACAGTCTTCAGCTGGTGCAACCACAAGCTCAGCTTTCCCCTAACAAGGGTGTTTTGGACTATCTGGAGTCTGAAATCAAAAACATGAATATGTCACAGCTCCGGCCACCCTCCCACCAGCAGCAGGCTGTGCAGCCCAGTTTGCTGTCCTCCCTGGGCTCTGAGATCATGCCTCTTCCTCAAACTGATCATGTCTCCTCCATCCATGGGAACAGCAACTACTCACGGCCACAGAGAGCTGCCCGCACCTCCAGACCCTGGGACTCAGCAGCAGAGGACAGGCAGGAAAACCGGAGATGGCCCTTGCCTTCCAGTGGGGATTCTCATTCCAGCTACAGTCGGGAGCAGTGGGACAGGCCGCGAGAGGACCATCCTCAGAGGCAGAGGACTGGTGGCTACCATGACAGGCCCCAGCACTCCAGACGGGAGGTGTCACCCCCACACCAGGCTGAGAGGAGCAAAAGCAGCAGCAGCAGCTGCAGTTTCTCTCCAGAAGAGGCCAAGGAGCGCTCTGGCCACCATCGTGGCTGGAAACAGGAGCCTGCAGAGAGGCGAGAGTACCAGCAGCACACCAGGAGGAGTAATAACTCAGGTCACCGGCGACACAGCTACTCTCCCCCTTCTCACCGGGGGTCAGGCAGCTCCTCAGAAGAGCAAGTCCATCTACCAGCAACAAACCGCAGGCGGCGGCACCGGTCTCGGGAATGGCCAGAAGATAAACCTCCCAGTTATCGCTCATTAGAAATCATCCCAGGTCAGGACAAGAAGCACAAAGGCCGTGCAGGGCCACGCTCGGTGAGTCAACTGCGTTTTTGTTTTCCCATCTAAAGGAAAAGGTAGGTTTTGGGGAGTGAAAGTGAATGTTTCTTACTTTCTTTTTCTTTCAAATGGAGGGCAAGGAGCACTGGGTGACCTGTGCAGCTTGATTATGAAGAGGCTGCTGACTTCTCTGCCATCAAATGTGTGTTACATGGCTATAGTGTGTTCAGGGACAAAGTCAGCAGTCCAATAAAGTAGGTTCCCTATCACATCCCACACTGGTTGACATGTTATACCCTCTCACTCCTGTTCCCACCTACAGGCATTTGGGGCTTTATGTATATGTTGGTGTTAGAATAGCTCGTTTCCTGGCACTGCCTGGGGAGAAATCACTTCCAGAGTAGGCAGCAGTATTGAGTATCCCCCTACAACCCTCTCTGATGTTGGTTTCCCTCTGATTTCTTCCAACATGTGCATGATTCTCCTATTATCAATCTCCAACATCTAATTTTTTATAGTATCTTTGTGATATTTTTAAGATGTTTAATATGGGAAAGCATCATACCTAAAACTACATGAAATAGTCTTTAAGGTCATGGGTTGTTGTAGTGGTGAGAAATGTGTGATCCTCCACGCTGGGTGGAAGAGGATGGCTCACTTGTTGAGACTCCTGAGAACAGAACATGGATTACACAGGCAGTGAACAGCTATCATTCACAGCTCATCATGTTAGTTTACACAGGGACTAGATTTCAGGTAACAGCCTAACTGCGAAATGCTTCATATCCAGTCACTACTCTCCATGTTAGACAGTGTATTGCCTGTTAAAAATAAATGGAGGGTTTTTTTAAATAAAAAATTGTGTCCCTCATCACACATATGCAGAACTTTTACCAGGTGGCAGTCTTCCAAAAGGGCTGCATTTTACACATCACCATTTCCCTTTACAGGTTTTGGAAGGAAGTGCAGTTCTATTCTCAGCTGGGATGTGTGTATGTATGAATGGTTTTGTGATGGTGCTCAGAGCAGGTAGGAAGACACATGACTTCCATTCAGCCTTTCTCATTCCTGAATCTTTTATTTTCTCTTGCAGGACCGAGGAAGTTCCCACAGTGGAAGAAGCATAGTCATTTAATGCCAGTACTGAAAGAACTATTCCCAACGGACTTGTCTTAGCTTTTTCTACTATGTAGGTTGGGATGGCTGCTTTTGATTGAACAGACAACCAGCAAAAACCCTAGATGAAGCAGCTTCCCTTATAAGTCCTTCAGACTTACAAGTGAAGAATCTATGTCTAGTGCCCCTGAAAGCAGTATATTACCCACTTTTATTCTTGCTGTGGTTTGGAAACAATGAGCTGTGGTCCATTGAAAATATTCTATTGGAAACGGCAGATTTTTTCAGTAAATGGTATATTCCCAATCTTTAAAGAGAGATACCTGTTGTCTCCATTGGGTGCCCTGGCACTGCAAGGGGCTCAGTCTGTAGAATGCTGGTCCTTTGCAAGCCAGTTACTGGAGAAGGACTCCAATGATCACAGAGTTGTAAAGTCAAAGGACAGTAGAATAATTTACATTGGAACAGGCCTCTGCAGGACACCTGATCCAGTCCTCTCAGAGTTTGGTGTAGGGAGGCACAGCATCTCCTTTCTGAGGCACTCTGGTGTATTTCAGAATGCGTAATGTTTGCTGCTTCTGCTTGGCTGCTCTGTATAGTTGGGGCAATTGCTTCCTTTTGTCCCCGGTAAGGTCCTCTCCCAAACAGAGGATCACAGTGTTGGAAGGATGTTTGACTGCCTTAATAAGGGCTCGCTAGCACATCTGTGAATTGGCAGTTTGTCTGCCCTATGCAGGCTGAAACAACCTGCCCTACTTGAAGCTTAGACCTTAGTGCCTTAAAAGATACTTGTTCTAGCCTTTAACCAAGGCTTGAATTTATTTGTAAATTTAAAAGACTAAATTTAACAAGATTTGGCCATCCCTATAGGGACCGAGCAAGGTATGATTACTGTCCCTCCCACCATGGAGCAGAATTTCCTTCAACACTAGGAAGCATGGCTTTGGTAGATATACCTTTCTTAAGCCACATGCTCTTTTCCATGCATTTTATATTTGCCTTTTGCTGTCTCTGCCATGTATCATATACATGGAGTGGGATAAAGTGCTCTGAAGTCTTAACAGTCACTGTTTTTACTATTGTCCTTGATCTTTAACCCTTATGCCAGCTCTGCATATGTGGTGCATCTGATCTGTTGCTAGATTGCAGAGCATCCTCATCTCTTGCCTTGCAGTTAGAACACAGAATTTCTCTATGCTCTGAGACCAGTTGCAAAAGAGAAGAACTTGCCATTTCTCCTTGATGTGATTCATCTAGTGTTTTCATTTAAAATGTGCTGCAAAAAGAGAGGTTTTCTGGCTGCTGGCTGCTTTCATGGGAAACTGTCTTGCCAGAGGTACTTCTTGGATTCAGGAGACTCAGTTGTTGGCAAGGAGCTTTTGGAGCATTTCGTGAATTGTTTTGTAACCCAGAGGCACTAGAGATTGGCCAGTATCAATGCCTGTATTGCTTAGCTGATTTCCAAGCCAGTACCACATGGGACACTTGCTAGGATTTGTTCTTTAATGTCCTAATTACTGATGTGCTTATGCTTTCCCTTGGAAGACTGACTTGGACAGGCTTTCACTTTGCCCACCTCCTGTTTTTATTTGGACAGTGATGGGAAACATCACACTTGGAGAAAATGCTACTAGCTGGATATCTGGTACAGTTGCTGGTAAACCAAAGGCTACTACAGAGAGCACTCATTTTCCTGCAGTTTCTTGGCTGACAGTGCTTATTTCTAATTCCTGTGTATGGAGATAAAGCAGAAGGACCCACTGGCTTCTCTGGTTGACTTCATTTCATAACTGGAAGCCTACTTTTTGAAGACAGAGGCTGTTCACCAGCAGCTGATGGCTAGCACAAAAAAGACTTAAAAGAGCTAAAAGATTAACACAAGATTTTGAATTCAAGAAATTAAGGCTATATTAACTGTAGTCCTTGTCTGTATTAGACCCAAACTGTGAATAATGTGAACTGACCCACGAGTTACATCTGAAATACAGGGAATTGTGTTTGCAGAACTTGCAAAGTCTGTATCACTCTTGAATGAGTTTCTCAGTCACTGGCTGTGAATCATTTTTATTCTATGACATGCAGAGGATTTTATGCACCCCCTCTTCTATGATAGGCTAGTATTTTTATTAGTTAAGAGGAGTTTATGGTAAATGCAATGACAGAAAATAATATAGGGCTCCTTTTTCCAAAACTAGCATCTGTTTTTGACTAGCATTGCCCTCTGGCAACTTTTAACAGATACACAGGGCTCTGCAGATTCTACCCGTGGAAGCTGAATTAGTGGCTTGGAATTTGACTCTCCTTATGCTTCCAGTAGGTCCATATAACATGCAGGACAACTTCTTTTTTGTCATCGCAACCCAGCCCAAATGTCCAGGTTTCAGGGAAGGGCTGCCCCTTTCTCCATCAAGAGTAGAGACTATTGAGATGTCAGGTGAGATACCAAGATGGTAGCATGGAAAAGAGTTCACTTCCCTTCGCATTCAACTGTGTATAAGCCATCGTGTTTTCTAAGACCAAGAATACCCTCACACAGCAAGAAAACCCGGATGACTCTGTAGGAGTAGCAGCTGTTGAGGCTTGCTGCTCTAACATGAGCACACTTACCGCAGAGGTTGTGCTTTTTTATCTAAGTCCTATGAAGGGGCCCTCCATCTTTATTTGTTCCTCTAGTCCCCATAGTTGAGCTAAAGTAACTAATTGTAGATTGTGTGAACACAATTTATACTGTCTGAAGTCTGGAGAGTTTTATCTTTATCATACCTGAACTCCTCTTCAGTAACTTTGTTCGTGTTTGTAGAAACATTAAACAAAACTCCTCAGGGAAAATTGATTGTATCTCAGTCTTAATTCTGTAGTTTCTTAAATTGCAAAAGAAGTACGTTAGGTTATCCAGCAGGGAAGCAGAAATGGTAACAGGTTTACTGGTCTACAGACCACTGCTGTTCATAAAACACTAGTTAGTGGGCTGTGAAATAATGACAAAGGAAATCTATATATGCATAGTTTACAACTTCAAGCAGACAGAAGAGCGTGAAGGAAATAGGCTTTGCTTTGAATGCCTATAGCCAATTAAAAATAGAACTAAATGAAAGCCATTGTGACAGCACTGAACAATACTATGTGGACTCTTTTCTCCAGTAAGATTACAGGGTCTTTGACTTTTAAAAAGAGAGAGAATTGAGCAGCTCAAATACTGCACGCTGAAAGAAATAACAGTAGGAAATAGCCTAGCTTTGTGCTTTCTACTTTGCAATATATTCATGCTTAATTTTTCAGCCATTCCAATGAGCTGATGTCAGCTTATTGGTGATGAAAAAAGTTGGATATGTTTCACATATGGGATTTATTGCCATTCTGGACGTTTGTTCTTCCTGTCACACAGTTGAAGCAATATACCTTACCCCCAAGAATGAATTTTCTGTCTCAGATAAAGTGCCTTGATAACCACTGGAGTTACCCTAATTTAAAATAGTAACGTAGCAAGTAAGTGACCATGCCCCCACGGGGCAGATAAGGGCACCCATGCTGCTCCTGTCACCTGCTTTCCACCTCAGAGCAGAGATTCGTAAGAGAGATAAAAAATCATGTAATTTTTCTTTGATTAAGAAAGGACTTGCGATATCTGGCTTTCTTGCTTATTTGCAGAGTGCCCTGCCATTCTGGAATGCCATTCCAGGAATGGAGGGTAAGGGCTGCTTCTTGTGCAATCATTGATCTGGTCTTGGAAAGTGCCTGTTTGGCAGCAGAAAGTGCTGAAATGCCCGGTTTCTATCTCTGGGATTGTATTCGTGATAGCACTGGCTAAAGTTAGGCTGACTTCGGCAGGGGGGAGAAGTTACCTTGTGTGATAACAACCACAATGCAAAGCTCCTCAGTGGTACCTATTACTGCATAGGGTAGCTAAGTCCCCTCTGTGTCACTAGCTCCAGTAGCACATCAGTTTAAAACACTTAAGAGGGTTAGAGCCTTCCATTTGTTGACCTGACACAGAAGAGAGAAGACACTTGGTTATATTAAATTAACCCCCACAAGTAATGACTGCTTGTTGCTATTCCTGCTAAGTTCAATGTCTATAATGTGCCTTGTGCTGGTCTTCTGAATATTATTCCATCTGTAAAAGCAGATGGTAAATGTGTAGCGATTCTTTTCAATGACTGTCATGTGTTATTAAAATGTAAGACAACTTTCAACCAGTTGCTCTTGTGTGTTCTTCCTAAACCATAAATTGCTTTTCATTGTTTGCACCAGAAGTGGAACTGAAAATTCTCTGTTCTTACTTCTGGAATTAACCTTGTTATACATTAGTAAGAATTTTCTGTTGTTATTTTTGGGGACCAAAATGCCAAACAGTTTGCTTGTATGAAGGATTTTTTTGTTGTTCTTATTTTGGGAGACTTTTTTCTTTGTTTTTCTAAGAAAGAAGATAAATTGAATACATACTTACCAAGACGGTGGAAAAATGTCTGTGAAAACACTGCCAGCCCTCTAAGGGTGCGACCCACTGTGCTAATTGCTGACTTGGCTGCCATGTCAGTAAAATGAGAGTGTTTACTGTTTGGTTCTGAAGTACTTTAAGCTCCAGGAGAAGGAAAGTTCTAGAAATGTTGCTGGGTTGGCAAATGAAAATACTGGTTGAGCTTTTCTCACTTTGCACATGTGACAGTGACCTAATAGATAAGTGGCTGATATAAAAACAGAGGTCTGTTGGGTCTCACACGGTAGGCTTAATTTATGTGTCATGTCCTCCCCATTCCCCTTAGGTAATGACCTTTGTAGCTCAGTATTGCAGCCTTTCTCTCTCTTCCTCCTACTGCTCAGTGGTTGCATGTGCCAAACACAGATGGCTGGCCAGACTGAAGACCCAACAAGCACTCAGAACTTGAGCTATGGGAAAACATTCTACAGTGGCAATGCAGTCACTTTCAGACTGGGACCAGCCCCCTGTTGAGCCAGGGGAGAAGTTATCATAGAATGGTTTAGGTTGGAAGGGACCTTTAAAGATATTAATCTCATTCACCCTACCCCTGCCTTGGCCAGGAACATATTTCACTAGATCAGATTGCTCAAAGCCCCATCCATCCTGACCTTGACCACTTCCAATGATAAGGTGTCCACAACTTCTCTGGGCAACAAGATCGAGTGTCTTGCCATCCTCATCATAAAGAATTCTTCCTTGTGTACAATCTAAATCTGCCCTCTTTCAGTTTAAAACTGTTTCCTCCTGTCTTGTCATTACAGGCATTGATAAAAAGTGTTTGTCTTTCTTAAGTGCCTTCAGTTGCTGAAAGGCTGTAATAACGTCTCCCTGGAGGCCAGATCATCTCCAGAGGTCCCTTTCAATACCTACCATTCTGTGATTCTCCTCTCCAGGCTGAACAAACCCAACTCTCTCAGCCTTTCCTCACAGGAGAGGTGTTCCAGCCCTCTGATCATTTTTCTTGTCCTTCTGCACCTGCTCTAACAGGTTCATGTATTTCCTAGACTGGGGTTCCCAGAGCTGGATGTTCCCCTAGGTAAGTTTTGACAGCTGGCTCAGACATATGCCCATCTTGTCAACCCATGCAAAAAGACTTGGGCATGAGGGCAGAAGAAATGTGAGAAGGGTGCACACTTACCCCTGTGCACTGTTTGTTTAATGCCCTGGTTGGAAATGGAGGGTAAAATACTAATGGGTGTAATAGCTGCAAGCATGTTCCAAGTGTCAGAGTAGTGAGGTTACAGCACAGGCCTTCCCATAGCAACAGTGGGAGCAAAATTCAGTCCAGCTCTAGCTACTGTTAATGTGGTATTTGGTCAACTTATGAAAGAGGCCTCTATGACATGGTTGCCTGCAAAAGTAGGGGACTCAGTGACCTAAGAGCTGCCTTCCATGTCTGTTAGGCTCAGGTCAGACTGACCCTCCATTACCAAATCTCAACAACAGGTCCAGAGTCCTCCACAGCTTCTTGCCTGTCCCACTGAGCTGGGTGTGCTTGCAAAAGAGCAAATGGGGAAACAAAGCAGGACCTTTGACCCCTTGCTATTGCTATATTAGCTCTGCATAAATGCCGGTGTCTCAGATGAGCATCTACCTCATCTTCAGCCTGAGAAAGAGAGAAAGCAGGACAGGTAAGAGCTGAACTTTATGTTCTGGGTGGTATGGATTTTGTGACTGGTGTATCTAGGACACAGAGAAGTGAGTGGAGGTGGCCTTCTATTTTCCCCATTTCTTACTGGAAACCAAAGTGTGAACCCTTCCACAGACAGGAATATGGCTGAAAGGGAGGAGGAGGGGAATGCTTGAGGTTTGAAGTGTCTCAGATTGGAGCTAAGTGATGGATGCTCCATAAGACACTCATAGAAGGGTCAGGCCTATGGTAGGGATTGCAGTTTCAGCATTGGAAGATACATAACCTTTTTTCATCCATCTTCACTACAGGGAAAACAGGATCTCAAGTGGGTAAAATCACATCTCTATGCTCTTGGGAAGCAAATTTATACCTCGTGTCTACAGATGGAAAAACTGTCTCTAGGATTAAAAATGAAGGAAGGGTGGCAATGGAGCAACTGCTGCTGGTTAGCAGATGTCTGGTGAATGGAGTGGTAGCTTTTGGAGTTAATCTGTTCATTGAAGGAAATAAAAATGGATGAAAAATTCCTTATTGTGGGATAAGAAGGAGCACTGACTTATAGCTACCTGGCAGAGGATTTAGTAAAGCATTCCCATGTAATAGTAGCCTTGCAGCCTTTTTTGCCACTGAAATACCAATCACTGCAATTTTTTCTGCACATTGCCCTGGGGGGTGCAGCCCTCTAATTTAGGACATAAATATATTGTAACTTCTAAACACCTTTTTAAGTGCAGCATACTTGAAAAGCTTGCTTATATGTAATGTCTTCTTTTCAATGTACCAAGTACCAAATTTTCAAGATATCCTCCAATTCTGACCTTCTTTTATAGACAAAATAAAGGAGGTTGGATGAAGCTAAAATTTGCACTCGCTTCCTTTTGAGGACAACTTCTGCCTGGGCTACTATCACTGTGGAAAAGACAAGAGAACCTAGTTGGGTAGTTGGGTCTTTCTTCAAATAGAGCAAAATACTCAGACCGTTGAATCGCTAAGATGACCATTGGATGTGACGCATTCACTAGCAGAATGTTCTTTAAAGCAATTTACCAAAAAATATTTAAAATTCCCCCATTATGAACTGTTCAGTTATACTTACGTGTAGAGGAATCCTATTCTGATCTCTGCCAGTTTTAGTGGTTTGCTCATGTGCTGAAACAAGGAATTTCAGCTCTCCTATAAAAGAAGTTGCTTTAACTGACATATATTTCTTGGAGATCTGAAAGCTGTCACTCATTGTGGATTTCTGTAATTATGCAAATAAAAGGACATTCCCATTTTTATACTATCTTTTCCTCATGTCTTCAGAGGAAATGCACTGTGATCTTTCCTGTTCTCTTCTGCATTTATTGGTTAGGTTGTTGAAAAAATCTGGTGTTTAAATGACATGTTTTATTTCTCTGAAAACAAGCAAAATACTCTGTGCTGATTCCAGCAGGTCTCTTGGTGTAGAGAGCAGAACTGGTACTGCAAACCATGCTGCAATCCAGGGCACTGGTGATAGCTCTCATTCTGCTCCTTGGCACCACTCTCCCTGGTAAGTCTGAAAAGCTTTTCTCTCTGCCTGAGACAAAACTCAGCTCTACAGGTTCTCCCTTTCTTTAGAGAAGTCTAACCCATCTACAAAGCAGGACTGAAGCTTAGTAACACAGTTCAAGACCATGAATATATAGTGCTTGACGCGTGAAACAAGGTAGACGGTCCTGGCATTAAAATTGTCTATACCTGGTGCAAATATTCTGCCATATAAGGCCTATGACCTAGATGGGGTTTTGTCTCCTCTTTCTCAGAAGTGCACTCAAAGTCCATCTTTGAGAGAGACCGTCGTGACTGGTTGGTCATCCCGGATGCAATTGCAGCTTACATTTATGAAATTGTGAACAAGATGTCCCCTAAAGTTGGTCAGTTCTTGGTGGATGCTGCCCAGACTCCAGCAGTTGTTGTGCCCAGGTATGGAAAGATCCTCTGTGCTAACGCTGCAATAGCCATGGGTGAAAAGAGAGGAGTAGGAAAGAGAATAGATGAATCAAGTATCTGTAGGGGGAGACCCATGGGAAAGGAATCAGCAACCAAAGCCTGAGGTGACTATGATGGAAGTGGGGTGCTGGAAGGTGGGATGGGACAATATGCTTTCACATGAAAGTGGAAGCTCTTTGCAGGGATGTACATTGAACATGACAATGCTCATAGGGATAGCAGGTACTGCTCTTTATACATGAGTAGTGAGGAGGGGAACCACTGGCTGATGGGGGCTCAGTCCCCATGGAAGGGTGATGTAGTGGTGTCTGTGGAGGGCTGAATAGTGGAGGTACCAAGAAACACTGCTGTCACTCAACACAAACCACAGAATTGTGTCCAGCTGTGAATACACATCCCTCAAAGAAGGGGAACCAATTTCCTCTCAAAAGGAAAAACATGATGACCCTAGAGATAGTTCCACGTTGCTCATGGCAAACACACACTGCTTATTCCTGTCTACTGAGGAAAGCCCCTCTAGGTCTGCTGAAGACTCTCAGTGACATGCAACGTGATAACTACAGCAGACGGAGATTACCCTCGTGTATTTTTGTCTCTTACCACATACACTGTCGTCTCCTGCAGGAACTTCCTCATCAGAGAAACAACTAAACTCAGTATACTGGCTGAACAGCTGATTGAAAAAATAAAGAACCTGTGGTACACGAAAGTGCTAGGCTACTAGCCAGATGAAGTACAAGTCAGTGTTTCCTGATGTGAGTTGGTAACAACCTGCAGTGTCCTCATCCCTCCTGCCCCTACTACAGACCAAGATCAGTCAATAAGGCAGAATCGATGCTCCTCTTAATGCCACTAGAGGGAACCCAGCTTCAAAGACCAACGGATAGAAGGCATCTGCTGAAGTCTCCCCTGAAAAACAAAACAAAACAAAACAAACAAACCAACCCTGCGGCTGGGCATGGGGAAGGCAATGAGATTGTAGAGCTCTTCTGTAGCCAAATCCTGAAAATTAATTTCTCCTGAATGGCTTGGCCATTGCCCCTCTAATAAAAAAAAAAATGTTGGTTGTTACACTTCCTTAAGTTTCCTGTTTGTATTGACTGTTACAAAATAACATCCACCTTGGCACCCCATTCTGCTGAGAATGTAGCTGTGATTGACAAGAAGTTGTTGCAGGCAATGCTAACCAACCCTGACCATTCAGGCACTTGTGGGTGGAGGGACACTACCTGAGCACCTTTCAGATTAGCCACAACATGGCAGCTGCAACCATACATCAGGAAGGACCATGAAATTTAAGTCTTACTGATTGCACTCCTAGGTTAGGTAAGAAGTAGGTGTACCCGTATCAAGTGTCGGAATATTTCAGATCATTTGGGAAAACAAGTGCCAGTAAACTAAATGGACCATCAATCTCAGCAAGATTTTGAAAGTATATTTCATCAGCCAACTAGTGAGGCTACTGAACAGCCTTTCCAAAGGAGAAATGAGGGGAAAATGTCTCACTATCTTTAAGATGGAGACTGAGTAGTTTGTGAGAGTGGCATCTACACCTAGGACTGTCTGTGAAGACCAGGCAGGGCCTTGTCAGCCCTGTGTAACTGCCACATCTCAGATGCCCACACTGGGTAAAGAAATCCATCTACTTTATCATTAAACAAGCATAAAAAAAAAAAAAAAAAAGTAGGCAATTTGTCCAAAATCACAATAGGAGACTAAAACAAAACCCTGCTAGCCTGAGATCTAGGAGGCACATGCACATGGGCAGCACTACTGCTTAGGAAGGAGAGCATCAGTACAACCAGCAAAAGGAGATTTTCCTAATAACTGCAAAGCCATGCTACTGTCTTTTAAAGTGCATCTTCGTTTACTTTCCCCTCACTGGGATCTTAAACCTAAAACTTTATTCTGCTTCAACATTACCTGTAACTAACTATCTGTCAGGGCTTGAAAGCATCAGTAATGACCCTCACCTAGGAACCTCATCTATGCATTCTGCTTATGGACTCCAGAACCATATCTAAGCTCAGGTTCTGAGCAGCCAGATCCGCAACTGCTACCTGCTGTCTTGGCTTACTGGTGTTTTTTCTAGAATGAATGCTGGACCTATGTTGTAGGTAGCCTCATTCTATCCTTGGTTGTGCTTCCTAGATGGACATTGTACCTATACTGTAGCTTTTCCCCTAGCTCTGCCTCTTGCTGTCCTGAGTGGGCTCTCTGGTACAGCAGAAGGACCCTGTCATAGTTACTACCTTGACTCTGGGTACAGTGGGACTGTGCCCTTGCTGGGGGTGTCGCTGCTTGTGCTGTGGTCTCTGCTGGTTCCTAGCTTGTCTTCCCTTTTTGGAACATCCCAGCTTTTGCTGCTCTGACACTATTTCTAGATTATCAGGTATTCAACAGTTGAGGAGGGTAAGCAGGAAAAGTGGAAAAGCCCAAGGACAAACTGGGAGACATCAGTGTTTGACTCTTCCCATGGAAATGTGCAAGGAAGAGCAAAGGGAGAAATGGGGAGTGACAGGGAGAAAGCGAAAGCAATAGAGATTGAAGGAAGTAGAAGAATCAGCAGCAGCTGCTCTAAAAGCTGAATGTATCTCCCCAGAGATATCTCTCCCCCCCAGCTGGGTCTGACTATGGAAATTAACTGACAAAATAGCTGACAAATGGTTAATCAGCAGATGAAGGCTATATTTCATCAGGTATCTTTGTGCCAACCTCCACTAGCATTGGTGGAAGAACTGCCCTGACCCCACATACACAATTTTAAACTGTTCTCTGCATTTTACAACAGTATTTGACCATCTCAGGACAGCAGGCGTTGCCCTTTTTCAGCTTCAAGACTCCTGGTGCTCCAGCAGCATTGAGGGCAAGGGAAGAATGCCCTAAGCTAACAGTAAGGCTCTTTCTCCAACCTGAAGTGCTAGATACTGAAAATGTGTGTATCCACTTCTTTTTTTTTTTTTCTTCTCAATGATCAGACTTACTGCCAGCAGCCTTTGATTTGCCAAAGCTACCTATTGCTCCAGACAGAGTTTTATCTCCCAAGATCTTTGCTACTGGGCAGAGTTTGCTTCAGGACAAATCTGAACGTGTAGTTGTTGTGCTCTTGGGGCAATTTGGTAGGCTATTGATAATACAAGAGAAATGAGTTCCCTATGCTTTGAGGTTAGTTATTTTGTTGTTTTGCATGTGTTTTGTACTTATCAGTTACATCCCCTCTCAATATAAACTTCTATTACCATTTGTCTGGAATGAAGAAATCTTCATTTTGCATTTTCTATGTCTCAGCAGCCACGTGGTACCATGTGTGATCAGAATGAAATCAGTGTCCCTGTGCAGAGCAGCAAATTCCATCTCCAGTTGCCTCACCACTTCTGCAGAGCTCTTTTAGAGGTTTCTTTATTGCTGACTGATTTGCTTAGACTTCCCTTGTCACATGTGAATGTGCACTTGTATATTATGTAAATGCACCCGTATTTAGAAGGTTTTGACAAGTGCACTTTGGGCTGATTTTTTACTACATGGAAAAAGTCAGAAATTTTGTCTCTTTCTGCTACAGAGATTATTTCCTACCTGCTTTTTTTGCATGTGCCCACCCTGTCTTTCTTTTTTCCCAAATACAACCCTTGTAGGAGAAGCCCTGAAGCTTAAATCCCCTCTTGCTCCAGGGAAGAATTCAGCATTATGAGTTTTCCCAACATAGAACTTGTTCTTTGGGCACTTCAAAAGTATTTCTTTCTCAAAGAGTGAAAGTCCTGAGTCATATGAAAGAGTCCAAATATGTCCTTAAGAGCTTTGTGTCCTAGAAATCAGTTCTTTAAGCCTTTTCAATCTATTTGTATGCACTGCCAAAAACGGTAGGGAAAAGTTTGGAAAGTACATGGGACTTATGTTGTGTTTCAAGCTTGTTGTGTGACTTCATTGCAGCGTTTCTGTATTGCATCACTGCACAGCTGGAGCAGAGCAGTACCTGAATTCCATGCTAAAACTTACAAAAGTTTTGTTATTTTATTAAATTCATTTAATGACAGCCCTTTTGTTCTTCTGCAATGTGACCTCCAGAAAATCCAAGCCAGCCACATGCTGATTAGCTGTTTGATATCTGACTGATTTTTAGTATACAGGCATAACTGAATCAGACCACAGATCTCTGTAACTTTTTTGTACTGAATCTCCTGACCGTGTAGTTATCTATGCATTTTTATGCTTTAAAAGGAGTAAACAGAAAACCTTCCAGCTGGTTAATCTGCTGTACAATCTACAAAATAGGGTAATCTACAAAGAGCAAAAACAGACAAGTTTCCACTGCTACTTCTGACCCTTAGGTTACTGGCATCACCCATTTGTGAGTTCCTTAAAGGCAGAAACTAGCAGCTAAGACAGCATTCAGGCTGGGTTCTGGTAGAAACAAACAAACAAACAAAAAAACCCACAAACAAAACATACATAACAACCACACACACAAAAACACACAAAAAACACTACACAACAACAACAGAATCACAGAATATTAGGAGTTGGAAGGGACTTCCAAAGATCATTGAGTCCAACCACCTACCAGAGGAGGACCAAAACCAGGGCAGATAATTAAAAAATGCATTCAGACAAGTCTTGACAGTCTACAGAGAGACTCCACGACCTCTCTGGGGAGTCTTTTCCAGTGTTCTGTGACCCTTACAGTAAAGAAGTTCTTCCCCATGTTGAGGTGGAACTTCCTGTGCTCAATCTTGAATCCATTGCTCCTCATCCTATCACAGGGCACAAGTGAAAAGAGGTCATCCCTGCTTTCTTGATGCCCAGCCCTTATGTATTTATAGCCATTAATTAGATGCCCTCTCATTTTTCTCCTCTCCAGACTAAAAAGCCCCAGGTGTCTCAGCCTTTCTTCATAAGGCACATGTTCCAGTCCCTTAATCATGCTCATAGCTCTCCATTGGACTCTCTCACGTATTTCCCTGTCCCTCTTGAACCGGGGAGCCCAGAACTGGATGCAATACACCAGGTGAGGTCTCACCAGTGCAGAGTAGAAGGGGAGGAGAACCTCCCTTGATCTGCTGGACACACTCTTCTTAATGCACCCCAGGATACCATTGGCTTTCCTGGCCACAAGGGCACATTGTTGTTCCATGAATAACTTGTCTATCAGGACTCCAAGGTCCTTCTCCACAGAGCTACCCTCTAGCAGATCATCTCCTAACTTGTGCTGGTGTACTTTGTTGTTCCTTCCCAGATGCAGGACTCTGCACTTGCTCTCATTGAACCTCATTAGGTTCCTCTTTACCCAGCTCTCCAGCCTGTCCAGATCTTGCTGAATGGCCACAGAGCCTTCAGGTGAATCAGCCAATCCTCCCAGTTTTGTGTCGTCAGCAGACTTGCTGAGAAGGCACTCTGTCCTGTCATTAAGGCTGTTGATAAAGATGTTGAACAGGACCGGTCCCAGCACTGATCCCTGGGGGACTCCACTAGTTACAGGTCTTAAGCTGGACTCTGCACCATTGATCACCACTCTTTGGGCTCTGTTGTGTAGCCAGTTCTTAATCCATCTCACTGTTCATTCTTCCATCCCACAATTGCTGAGCTTGCTCACAAGGACAAGAAAGTCATTGTATCCCAAAAGGGATCCTGGGACAAATTCATGGGATAGGTAATAAGGGTGCTGCATGTTTTACTCTCAGACTTAAAATATTCCATGTCTACTCCCACTTTCCAGGGGGAATAAACTGCTTAATCCATAATCTCTTAGTAAAACAACGATGAAAATCACTTCCCAAATGATATGAAAGTTCACCGAGTGCTTCAAGATTCTTGGAGAGGCTTCATAAGTGAAGCATTCATTTCGGTGAGATTCATGTCACAGAAACTTTCTTTGTGAGTAATCAACATTCACTTTGCAGCTTTGGGAAAGCTTGTGGTGTAACTGGTTCAACTGAGTCCACTGAAATGAAATCTTAAGAAATGTCTGTTTTCTGTTGTTTCAGAGATGGCTTCATAACACCTCTCGTGTAACTTATTTCTGAAAAAAAAAAATTTCTTGAAAAGTATTATTATGGTGAATACTTTACACCATCGTTGATGGTGCAGAACTGTTCAGCTTTTATACTTCCCTAGTTCCTCTCACCTCTTACAGTAACACTTGGAAAGAACACAATTTAATGCCAGCGAGTGAATGCCTCAGGCTCTGCACTGCTGTCAGCAGTGGTGGCTCTCCTTGTCAACGAACAGTTCAAGTCCTTTAGTAGCAGAAGCCTTAACACAAGGTCTTTTAACCTACCGAAGAGAGATGAGGAGGACTGGAATAAGTCATGTAAAATATTTGAACTGTGTGGCTGGTAGTCAGACTTGAAGAGACATACAGTGCTTTCCCCTGCACACACACCATGCTCACACACTTCCATCGAAAGGTATTGCATTTTTTTCCCCTCTGGTGATGGCAGCACATGGCTGTGCGGGCAGGGATGGAGCTGCAGCTGCCGTCACCATGAGGGAGTGGACAAGGATGGCGGGCGCCTGGCGAGGTATGGGGCTGACAGCCTTCTTGCAGCTGGTCCTGCGCATTCCACGGGCTTTTGGCGAAGAAGCGTTTTCAAAGTTTAAAATTAAACACCAAATTACAAACGGGGCACGTGTATGTGATGCCAGGAATGAAAACTGGCACCCAGAAAAAGCAGGTGACTCCAGGTGAGGACGCGGCGCGGAGGGACGGTGGCTACGGGCCACCGCCCGCGGAGGTGCCCGGCGGCGGCAGGAGAAGCGCCTCAAGCCAGGCCGTTGGGAAACCCCGAGGCGAGGGGATTAAACGGGCTGGCCGGAGGGCAGCGCCGTCTCGGCGCGGCGCGGGCGAGTGGGTGACAGAGCCTTGCGTGCCAGGCGGGCTGCCGGCGGGCGGCAGAGATCAGTCAGCGCCTGTTTCCCTTTCGCTCACAGCCTGCGGCCTCCCGCCACCGCGGTGAGCACTGACTCAGAGCGCCACCGCCGCCGCGACCCGCTTCGCACGCGATGCCGCCGGCCTCCTGCCCCTTCCCCCTCCCATCTCCCACCTCGCTCCCGGCCCCGCTCCCGGGCGCGCCGTCGCGGCCGCTGCACTCCCGTCCCGCTCGGGGCCGGGACGGCTGCACGGTGGGGAGCGGCCCGGGCGCGCAGGTAGGCTCGGGCAGCGGGAGCGCCGGGACGCGGCGAAAAGCCTGTTGCTGGCACGGCGTATCTTCCCCCGCGCAGATACACACGCGTAGTTACTTCAGTATTGGGGGGGTGCGGTCTCTTAAGTTTTGGGGAGCTGCAGCACCCCAAGGCCCCCACAGGCCCGCACTGGGGAAACTCGGGCAAGCCTGCGCTGTCCCCGGCCAAGCAGGCCGGGGAGTCTTTCGGTAGCTGGGCGCCTCAAGCACCCCCTGGGAAGGCCAAGGGAGTGCTTAGACTCCAGCTGGGGCTGCTCGGAGGGGCGAGAGGCAGTCAGAGGTGGTTGGGGGAAGAGAGGCGTGATTTTATAGCAATAAACCCACTTTTTTGGTGCGTCTGGAAAAGGTAAACCACTCCCTCATGGCCAGCAAGAGCTTAGCCATGGAGCCCAGGGAAGCAGAAGCATGTTTTGGCATGGGCCGAGTTGGGGTTGAGAGGCTGCAGTTGGGATGCTGTTGGGTGGGGAAGGTTGTTGTTTCCGTAGAATGTAGAAAGGCAGTTTTTCGCATACGTTTGCCCACTTACCTGCAGTGCTTACCAGTGAGGTGGGAGTTCCCTTCACTTGGGTGTATAATGACTACTCTGAGCTTTGCAGACCCTAATTTTGTTTTTGAGGGGATTGACAAGTTTCTGTCAAACTAAATTTAGGCTTAGGTTTGGGGGGTGATACAGGACAAGGTCACTTCTAAAAACAATGCTTTAAGAAATATTTCTGGGTTTGCTATTCAGAAACCTAGAAAACTGCAGCTGAAGTGCAAGCTAACTGTCTTGACAGTAGCTGTGATAGAATTACTTCATGAAAGTTTCCCGGTGCCCTAAATGTGGTGGTGGTCAAATGTGTACCATAACATGAGGTACTGTCCATGTCTCGTGGGACATGGGCTAACCTGCTCACCACCATGCTAGAAGCATATCTGGAAATGTTTTTTAAGAGAAGTTGCTATCAACCCTGAATTCCACTGATTACTGAAGATCTTAAGCAGAACTGTGATATATGTTAGTGAAGAGTGCAGATCTTTTATTTTCACAGTTTCCTACATCCAGGTTTACGGTAGCATCTTTGATAAATGGTTTCACATATTGGGGTTGAGGCTGCTTTATTCAGAGTCCACTTAAGAGGAAAAATTTGCAAGTGCAAGAGAAAATGTGTAACTCGGTGTTTGAAAACAGGTAGATTAAGTTCACTCCTTAGAACAACCTCTTCAGGGTGATTACTTTTTTTGTAATTGTAGCATTTTCTCTTCTCTCCAAGGGCTCCTTTGTCTCTTGGCCTTTCTCTGGGGTGATGATGTTAAAAGTCTTGCCAGTAGAGGATCATTCCCTTTGGAGTGGAGTATGGACCCTGACAGGTAACCTTCCCCATAAAGATGTCTTCAAAATAGCATCCTCAGGTTGGCTTTGCTACTTGGAGAGCATAGAACTGTAAAACAGCTAGCATGTCTGCGTGATCTGCAGGACTAATCTGTTTTCAGTTGTGATCAGTAAAATACAAAGTTGGGGAGTTTTTTAAAAAGAAAAAAACCCACAGCAATCAAACCTTTTTAATAATTATAGGCTGATGTATCCTTAGTTTAATGCTGTCTTTTGTCAGTTAAATTGCCCCTGTAGCTGTCAGCTAATGCAGAATTTTAGGTTTCCCATGATCCTGAGCTGCTTTGCTTGGCATGAAAGTGGGAAATCTCCTATTTCTCCTTTTTGAGTGTCAAAAATTGTTGGGAGTTGCATACCTATACAGTTATTTTAGCAATTTAAGTGACTCATTAAGTCTTTTTTTGGCAGGTAAAAGCTCACTGTGATTTTTACATTTAAAAGGAGCTCAATAATAAGGTTGACTTGATAGAACTCATATTTTGTAAAAGTAACACTGGTAGATATTGCTGGAGGGAGAGAATGCTAATTTTATTTGGAGTTATCCATTTTCCCAGATATTACTTTGATACCTCAGAAGAATAACGTTCTTCTATATAAAATCAATATACATAGATGTGACATGTAATACTTTAACATTTATAGAAAAACAGGGCTTCATCCCAAACAGTCATGAATCTGGTAACTTCTGTATTTGAAAAGCGTCCTTTGTCCATATAAATGCTGTCCTTCTGAGGACTTCTTATTAGTGGTTAGGTTTAAAAATTTTCCATTTCAGTTTTAAGAACCTTTTGCTCCATCGTATATTATTGTGGAGGGTGTAGTGGGTGGCTAAACGAGGAAGGAAAATAAATATTTTGGTATTAAATTGACTCAATGTAGGTCAGTAATTTTTGCCAGCCCCTGTGCAGTGTTAGAAATAATGCCATAGGCAATTGTCATCTGTCAACCTGGAGAAAAATGCTTGTGGCAAAAGACAAAAGCCAAGACTACCAGGCACTGCTACAAGTCTTTTGGGCGACTCATTGGCAGCTAGCCACCAGAGAGGGCTGGCAGGTAATGCAGACATTGCTAACTCATGTTATGCCATGACATCAAATCCAAATACGGAGCATGAATGCAGAAAATTCTCAGTACTGCACGGGGCACCGGAGTTTATGATTGCATCCCTTGACTGAGTAAATCACAGACCTGACTTAAATAACTGAGTAAATTGAAAACCTGGTTTTGAAGCATCTGAACTGGTATGTGGGAGTGTGTCTATTTCCCGAGTGAACTGACAGTTTGGTGATGCTGTTTGCTTAGATCCAAAAAGGCCATCAGCTTTCTTTTTAAACGAAGGTGCGTTTACTCTCCTGTTTGCAAAGATGGCATGTGGTTAAAGGGTAAAACTAGGAGTTCAAAAGCAACCAAAGGGATCCTCTGAATGTATTTTTGTGGTATCTCATGATTTTCAGTGAATTTTGTGAATTCTGAGGATAAATGATGGCCTGGTATGTTTTTTGACAGATAGCTGTCAAGGATAATCTATGTGTGCTCTTAGTGAACTAAATGATAGACCAAGGTCTCCTCCAGTAGTGCTGCACTGGCAATATCACTTGTGTTAAAAGCATGAGTCAGAATATAAATTTGCTTTCTTAAAATAAAAAGGAAGAAGGTTTAATGTCATTATAAGTCCTTTCTGTGAGCATGAGACACTCGTATCCTACAGCTGTTAGCAGACACCTCAGCCTTTGTGTTTTTACACTGCAGTTTATCACCTTTGCTCTATGTGTGTTTCACATACTATTTGAGTCATGCCCATTGTATGGCAGGAGCCCTTGGTTTGTTTTTCTGTCTAATAGAAATGGGGATTCTTCCATGCAAAGGCTGAATTCAGCATAAGATGAACGACAGGTTTTTTTGTTGTTTTAGTTTAAGACTGAAAAGGTATACTTTGGCCCTTGTTAACTATGTGCAGTGTTTTGGAAATCCTGGTTTTAGTGTAATCTTCCTTTTTCACTTCCTCTGGACCTTTTCACGAGACTTGATTTAGAGCACACACTTCCCTATCTGGTCTGAAGGCAAATACAGATTTTTTTTTTTTTTTTTTTTTTTTTTTTTTCTGAGCCACTTAACCTCACTCTCTACCTCTGACTTTCAAGTATGGCTGAAGTGGGCATTGTCTGGGTATGTGACCTAAGGAGGTAGAGCAGCAAAATTACCTGTAGCCCTGCTGGCTCTTTTGCCTGTGCCAGAGGTCTGGAGAGCCAGGCTGGTGGCTGAAAGCTGTGGAAGGGCTGGGTGTTCAGAGATGGAGATGCCGCAAGGGAAGGATGGCCAAGCAGAGTGGGAAGCTTGCCTTCCTGGGGCTCCGTCCCTCCAGCACCCTTCCAGATGAGTCCCTTTGCATGGCAGAAACCTTGCCCCATCCCGAAGCCCACATTTGAGGGTAGTGGGTTTGGTTTTGTCTGATCTTTAGGGGACATTCCCCAGTGATGCTTTGTGTCCAGCTTCTGTGTGCTGGAGGAAGGCGCTTTATGGCAGAATGGAGAGGGGCCTCAGCCTTCAAACCCACGAACCACTCATGTATTACTGTGTAATGCACTGGCCTACAGTGCAGCCAGAACTATGGTACCCACAGGGATTAGGATACCTGAGTAACTTTTGTTTGACCAGTTCACAGGTGTGGTATAAATGAAGAAATGCCTACATGCATTTCCGTGTCAGCTTGCAACCCAAACATACCAGACCCAGTTCCCCGAGGCTCTATTGATATTCTCATCACTGCATCTTTGCTGCCCTTGCCCTTGCATTTGGGTGAGCAGATTCACAGCTTCCAGTGTTGGCAGTTTGCAGTTCAGTCTGTGGTGCAAATGAAGTCTAAGCCAGACACAAACTGCAGAAGGACCTAGTTTTATATAGTTATATTTATAGTTTCGGTTATAGGAGTTTTCTTCAGGTATTTTGGAGATGAATCATTAACATGAACTCTGAAAGTGGACACACTCTTCCAGCTTGGTTCACTACTGGGTAGGTAGTCTGTGGGTTAGGCTTTCAGTCTTCTTCAGCCAAACCTCAACTCTCTTGACATCAATCGTATAAAACTCCAATTGATTTCAATGAAAACAGCAGCTTCCCCACTGACTTTAATTGGTATTTATTTGGCTGACAGCGGAGGTAAGGACCTATAAGCATCGTTAGTCTATTTGCACAAGTTCTTAAAAATTAGAATAGTAGGAGGGTTGCATCTCCTTTTGTGAATCAGCAGGGATTTCTGACATTTTTAGTAGCTTCAGGGTGGTAGCAGCCTCTCAAGAGGCTATGCAAATGTGAGTGTGCCACAGCATCAGCAATTCATGCTGCCAAAACGTTAACCCTAGAAGCTATTGGATTGTAAGGGTTCTTCAAGTTTTATTCTTTCCCTTTCTCTAGATAGATCTAGCCCTTTTTTAGTGCAGCAGCTCTGCTCTGAAATGTTCTCTCTTCTTAAGTGCTAGCTTATTTGGTTCTTATTTTAGCACATTTCGTCTCTGCTATATACTCTTTGTTTCTTTGTCCTAGTCTTGCCAAAAAATAAGAAAAGAGATAAACCACAAACAGCAACAAAATCAACACGTGCTCTACAGGTCTCTCCTTGCCTGTCTCATTTTTCCCTGAGTCTTTTTCTCTCTCCTGGTGGTATACTTACAAGGGTTTTTCAGCTACTTGAGTGTTCCTAAGTGGTCTGAAATACCCTGTTCTTTAACTAGAAATCAGAATATCTGGCATCGTACCTACAGCGGAGCTGCTGTAAGATCTTGAGCATGTCATTGCACTTTTCAGTGCATTTGTGTGCCTTCTTTTGCTTCTTAGCACCCCTCCATTCATAAAGTCTTGATTGGTTATAAGGAGAGCAGAAGTTTATATTTTTTTGTTTGTTTCTTGAAAGCTATGAAGCTTCTGCTCTTACCTCCAACAGTTCCTTAGGTGGTGTGATTGTACCCGTGGTAGGTAACTCCCACAGGTTCAAAGCTATAGAAAACCCAATACGAATACGCACCCCTCTCTCTTTCTTTCTCTCTCTTTCTTGTCTTTTTTTTTGCAATGGTTTGAATGTTTTGCAGTGAGGTGTGAGTAAATGTTTCTGTGGTTCCCAGAGGAGGGAGGGTAAGGAGTGAATGAGGGGAAATGGGTGGTGTGGTCATGAAGGTGTTTAGACAGTGCATAGTGGGAAGTCAAGTGAGCGGTCAAGTCAGGTGCATGGCACTATATAGGGCGAAAATTTGCTGTGTATTTATTTATACATGGTGCTCCTCTAGTGGAAAAAACTGCTTTTTGCATTTTAAGTCTGACTTTCTGGTAGTTTTGCATACCAGCTTTAAAGGTAGACTGAAAATGTGGATTGATTTAAAAAACACTGACAAAATTTTGTTCTCTAACTGAGCAGAGTGCCACACATTTTCACAATCTGGTTTTCTTTGCCTCAAAGTTGTGTTTGATCAGGGTATTTAGGTGGTTTTTTGTTACGGGTATGGTTGGACTCAGTGATCTAGGAGATCTTTCCAACCATGGATATTCTTTGATTCTGTGATTCTGTGAAATTGAAGGTTAAAAAAAGGGCATCCTTTGGGCAACAGCTGTTCTTTTAATACTAACTAATTTTATCGGTTTAGAAAGAAAGAGGGCATCAAATACTGGAATCTTCATTGCACAGTAAGAGACAAAGATGGGGTTTTTTTTCCAGAATTGACTAGTGACTTTTGGATGCATCACATTATTTCCCATAGTATCTTAATTTTATCTTTGAAGGATGTGCTGCTTAGAAAGCGGGTACTCAGCTCTTTCTGGAAATCAGTAATTAAAGGATCTGAAGCTAGACATTTACAAATGAAAGCCTCTGAATATAGTAATCACTTTGTAGGAAGCATTTTCTTTGAACACAGATTCTTACCTTACCTCCTCTGTGCCTTACTCTAGTGCTCAAAACAGCACCATGCAGTCCAAATTTCAAGAAAAACATTGGTCTCTTCTGAGATCTGTTGAGATGCCTCTTGTAAAATCCCATGTGCCATAGAAAATCTGAAAAGTAAACAGTAGAGGAAGTATGTTCGCTAACTAGATTCAGTGGGAGCTTCTGACTAAGAATATGCTCTCTTACTAATAAGAAAACTGTTTTGAAGTTTGAAAATAGGTATTTTGGTCACAATGCATTATTTAGAAGATCGATGCTGATAGTGTTGCGTGCTCTCAAACCATATCATGTGGCTTCTATTTCCAAAGCTGCCATCATCTGTTACAAAAATATAGGGGAAGTGAATTGAGAAACTAAAATCTACAATTCATTTCATATTTAAAAATAAGTATCAGCCCAAGCAGCCTGGCCTTTTGGCAGGGCTTTTTTACCAAGTCACCTGTGGAAGGCTGCCTGTCTTCTTGAGAAACCAAGTGGATTGGAAACTAGTTCTCCCATGTTTTGCATTCTTTTAATTTATTGTGAATTTCAATCTTAGCTGCCTAGATGCTTGGAACCAAACTCCCTCTGGCTTTTTCGGAGAGCAGCGTACTCCAAAAGCTCCTGTCACTTCCAGCAAGACTCCAGCAATATACTGAACATCTGCACCTACAAACTGAGCAGGTGCTTGGGTTGTTGCTGAAACATAGAGCACACTAATTGCAGGTTTTGTGATAGGGTGTTGAAATATTATATGAGATAATATAGGCTTTTTCTGGTTTTCTAGGGTTACCCAGTCATCTCTGTGTGTGACGTTCAGTAACACTGTAATTACTTCTGAGTCCATTTAAATGTGTTGCCAGTGCATGTTTCCATTGGTTGTGAATTTAGGTATATCTTTTTTTGTTCCTGTTATGAACCAATTTCCCCTTTCTCTGATGACATGCAGAATGCTAACATATTTGCTAAATAGCCTGGGTGGATTAATTTCCTGTTAAGGGATTGTCTTTAGGCCTTTGTGGTCGCTGCTTCCTGGTCTTCATTTGCCATAAAATGTGCTCCTTTACAATGTGAAGCCTTTCAAACAAACTAGTATTTCAGTAGTGTGTAACTGCTAAAAGTGCACATAAGTGTCCCCACCCATGAGCTGACATCTCTTTGTACTGTACGCCTTACAGACACCTGAAAAAAACCCTGTCAACAACCTTACTGTTGCCATGCAGCAGTCAACAAGTGTATTGTTGCAACATCTTTGCAAAGTCAGGAAATGTTCTTATTGTAGTTCAGCCTATTGGAAACCTGAAGCACAGACGTGCTTTGAGGTGCTTTTCATCCTACTTGTCTGACAGGCCCCAGACAAGAAGCTGCAGATGAAATCTTGATGCACGTTAGTCAGTGGAAGTTTTCCTCTTAGCTTCCAAGAGCCAGCCTTTACTGCAGTACTCATGGAGGGTCAGTGCAGCGCAGTCACTACACCATTTGTCTTACTTGTTTGAGAGCAGAAAGTAGGGCCCTGCTCATTTGGGATCTGAAGCTGTTCCCTGTGTGACTTTCTCCTTGGTCCTCTGCAACTCAAAGCATTTAGCAGCAGTGCTGTTGTCAGCATTAGCCAGTCTGGCGCTGAAATGAATGTTGCACAAATTCTTTGCCCACTTAAGTAAGCATCAGGTCTGGGTGCAATTTTTCTTTGTGTTCCTGAATCCAGTACCAGAATCCAGCTCCTGGACACAGTTCCCACCTGCTGCTGAGCCAGTCTGGGACTTTCCAGTGCCTGCTCCACAGAGTCAGTGGTGACATTGATGTAATTGCCATGGGGGGGTTCAGTACGGGTTTTGGATATATTTGTATATATTCCATTTTTATTATTACTATTTTAATTAAATCTGTTCTAGTTTCCTTTTCTAATGGCAAAGTCTCTCTCCCTTATTCCCTTTCTCTTCCACTTTGGGGAAGGAGAGGGGTTAACAGAGAGCATCTGTTGTAGGTCTAGTGGGCTGCCCTGACCATAAGCCATGACAGTGTTGAAATTAAATACTTTATTTCTAACAAAAAATGCCAATTTATTGAAGCCAAAATGGAGACCAAGAGATGCATCTAACCAGGCCCTGATTTATATCAAGAACTAGAGGCACTTTGACTTAGATTGTGCACATCTCAGCAAAGTGCACCAGCCTCTAGGTTGTCAGTGGTGGTGCTGTTCAGGTAGTTGTTTTCATAAAAACCTCCAAAGGTCCTGTTTTTGTTCCAAGGCAGTACCAAAGCATCTCTGAAATCATGAAAAGGTTTGCGGGATGGCCAGATGAATGTATCCACCCAGATGTGCTAACATTTTCTAGTAATTGCTACCTTTTAATGGGAACGAAAGAAGTTAGATCACAAAAAGAAACCAAACCATATTTCTTAGCTGAAATCATACGAGATTTATTTTAAAATAATAAAACTAGGGAAAAAAAACTACATCCAAATCGCTTACTAAGATCTTTTGGCAAGTGCCATAACAGAATTGTGCCATTTCACACAGGAAACCACTTACAGTCATTAAATTCTTTTAACGCAGATAAAATAGACATCTTGTTACATTACTCAAGACTAACAGGTTGGATACAATAATGTGGGTATCATCTTAGGATGTATTAGTGCTAGCAAAGAAATGATGAATATTAACAGGGAACAGTCATGGTAGATTTTCTTGGTCATTGTTCCAATTTGATATGGTATTTTTAAGTATTAAACAAAAAAAAAGTGTTTAAAGTCTTGTAGATTGATTATATTCTAAAAATACTTCTTTGGGTGGAGATTGAAGAAGCAACAAATGAGTCTGACTTACTAAGAAAAGATTCTTTAAAACAAGATGTGATTTTTTTACGTAATAAAACTCATTGGTTAGTTGAAATGCACATCTTAGGCTTCTTTTTGTGATTAAAAAATAAGTTTCCTGTTATGTACTAGTAGAGGTGGATAAGAGATTGAGAAGACACTATTGAGATAGTATGTTTTGAGGGTCACTGCAATTAAGATTAAAATTTGAACTGCCACTGACTTTCAAACACTGGAAGGTCTGAAAATGTAGTTGATGCTCTTTATGCATTTGTAAGCTTGAAATACAAGTTTGGCCGTTAGGTGTGGGGAGGAAAGTGTCACATGGAGGAAGAAAACTGAAAGCTTTTAGAAGAGGTGGTGGGGAAGAGTGAAAAGCTAGTGTGTGTCTCTGTAATGGCTACCCTCCCTCCCCCCCAGCCATGTGGCCCAGGCAGATATCCAAGTGTCTTGCAGTGTGCCAGAGAGCACAGTGTCACCAGCAATTGATGAAAGACACTTTAGCCTCCACTAACACTGTAGAGCCATCTCCCCACTTGCTCCAGTGAGGGCTTACTCGGTCAGCCTAGGGGCACAGTAAGGGACTGGCTGTGGAGTTGGGCAAGATGTCCATCCTTGGTGGGGTGTGGTTTTGTTTCTCTGCCTACATTAAACAGCTCGACCAAAGGGATCAATAAAAATGCAAATACCAGGATTTATTTGTAACACCCAAAATAGTCATCCCCAGTTACAGATATTTAGAAAACACAGAGGGGTGAAAAGAAGCTATAGTGAATGTATTTGCGCTACATTACATCAGAGCGATACCTCTCTGTCATTCAGTTTGCCCATTTTTTTCCCCTGCTGTACAGACAGTAGTTGGGTCTTCAGGCTTTGCCCATTTCTCTCTGTTTCTGGTGATTTCTGTTAGCTGGTGTAGCTGTCTTCCATTTGAAGCCTTTTAGCAGGTCTGCATGTGTATAATCATTCACCCTAAAACTCACTGTGTCCTCTGAAGTAGGAGACAGTCACTCTTCTTAGATGGACCACACTCTAATTAGAATAAAAGTAACTTTCCATAAATTTGTAAAATGCCTCGTTATTCCAGGAGTAATCTGCATCTGATTGCCTAGAAAACAATTTTTAGCTTCAATGAAACGCAAAAACCTCTCTCTGTTCATCAAAGGGATCCAGGGACTTTTGCTGCAGACCTTTCTGTTTATGAGAGACTTGTTTCCGAGACCCTCTGGTCAGCTACAGTACAGATTTGTTTGCCAGCTTATTCCTTCCCTGCTAAAGTTGGGAGAAGGGAACTCAGAACAAAACTCTTAAAACTTAGCTTGAAACTGCTGCCCAGTAAAATCATACAGGGTTTGCTGTATATAGCAAATTGCATGCAAGTTGTTATCAGAATATTTTACTTCTTAAAAAGTAGACCCAAAGATACATATTTGTTGACTCTTGTTGGCAGAGTTGAATTTGCTTTATCTTACAGGGCTGTAAGTACCATTAAAAATCTTTTACTTACTGCAATTCGAGATTTGTTTCTATGTATTTTATCACTTAGTGGTAAGATAACTTCTGCCTCTAGTCAACACCTTTGGGGTTTCATGAAAACTAGTTCAAAAACTTCCCAGGCTAAGAGCTAAAGAGAAAGATAAAAATCTTGAAAAATGAGGAAATATAAAATGAAACTTTCTAACAGTCTTTTGACTTAGTCACATTATCCATCCTGGATGCTTTATGATACTGATTTATTCTATTTATGACAAGCAGTATTATATTAAGCTAAAAATTTAACAAGAGAGACAACAGAATATGAGACACTGCAACACAACCAAAGTATCCTAGTGCTGCTGGAAGTTTAATTCTTAACTGTGCACCTCAAAAAGTTGTACCTTTGTTTCTTTGTTTGAGCAAACATTTCTATCAGTCACTGGCATTTAGAAGGATATGAAAAATTTAATAAAATAGATGTAGTCAGCTTTATTAAAGTCCAGTACCAGTTTTCTGATAAGCTGCTTAACTCCTTGCTCCACATTTGTTCACCTTCTAAATCTAGGAGGTACTACAGCTGTTACAAATATGCAGCTCTTTTTGTTTACCCACCCCATTTGCTGTCAGACTTGACATCGGTTGGGCAAGTGGTATCTTCCCCACAGCACAGTAAATGCAATGCCTCTGCATTTCCCAAAGATTGCTGGACTGGAATGAGCCAGCTTGATAGAGCTGTTTCATTTACAGAATTGAACTCTGCATGTGAACTAAACCATTGGTCCTTGTGTATTCCTTTTCTTTGAGCATCCCTGCACACAACATTTCTCAGAGACAGCAGCATGGAGGTTCACTCAAATGTTTGTGAAACTCTGGCTAAAATTGCTTTTTGGGCACATTTGCATTTGACTGTGACTACAGTGGAAGAAAATAGCCCTTGTGCACATGTATTTACATAAACCGGCTGCAGCTAAACAAAGCAGACCTGGACTTTGAATGGCACACAATGTTAGACCATTATACAACAAGTGAATCAGTCAGAAATTGTCTCAGGTCCCTCCAAAAGTCTTAAAAAGCACAAGTGGATTTTGTGGGTGGTTTTTTTTCTCCTTTAGGAAAAATGTTAAATGCAGGATTTCTTTTGTCTTCAGGTTTCTCTGCCTTCAGGTTATCTTCTGAAAACACAAGGGCTAGAAACGTACTTTAATTATTCTTATTAAAATTAAGATATAATGTCATAATCAAGAAGCTAAAACTTCATTAAAAAATGCACAAGACTCAAGTTACAAGAACTGGTAACACAAAAATCCATTAAAGGGTTGGATTTCTAAATTCAGAAAACCTCCAGAAAACCATAATTGATAAGGTTGGTTTGAGGACACTGTGACGCATTTGTGGGCAAGCTAGGAACCAAAGAAAAGAAATGCTTTGGTTGTGCTGTTCTTCTTGCTCTGTGCAGAATAAAAGCCTATATACATTTAAGTTGGAAACTTGCCTTGGAGCAGCTTTGACTGCATGACATCATTTTTTTCTATAGTTTGTAGCACTCGCACTGGGGTTCCAGTGTGAGCATTTGTGATTATTTCTCAGTATGACGGCTTCATGTTTATACCATGAGGTGCCACAGCCATCGCTGGGAACTGTAATTCTGCGGTTAAGGATTCCTATTGCATTTATCTGCATTTAAAGGGAAGCAGCATTCCTCACCCCCGAAGTGCTGGCTGCGTTATGCTTTAACCTCTGCCTCTGTTGCTCGTTTCTTTTTCTCAGTTTCTCTCACTATTGTTTTCCTGTCATCTTTGGAGAGAGAAGTTCCTTACCCCGCAGTCCCAGCTCCCCATCAGAGGGACACTGACCGCTTCCTCTTCCTAGTGGCATACTCCCCCACAACAAAATTGGATAAGGAGTGGCTCAGGCGAGTGTCCAGAGTATCAGAGTTGTTGCCGCTGCTACTGATTTTCACCCATGGGCACAGGCACTGGAGCATGGCTCTGCGGATGTAGTTGTCAAAGCAATAGTAAATGAATGGGTTGGCACAGCTATTGGCAAAAGCAAAGGGGCCGCTCACCTTCATACCCAGCTGGGCAACCATGTCAGGAAAACAGTCAGGCTGCTTCAGGAGTCCTGAAAGGATAGCCATAAGCTTGAAAAGATTGAAGGGAACCCAGGAGATAACAAAAGCCGCCACTACAATGAAGACAATCTTAATGGATTTTCTCAGTTTCTTATCATGCTTCCCAGCTTTCTGATAATGCACACAGAGTCTCCTGGTGATGGAGCAGTAAAAGGTTAAGATACTCAACAGTGGGAAGAAGAAGGCAAGGATTAAAAGCATCAGGGACGCAATCTGTTTGGCTTCTGTCACAGCTCTATCTGTGCAGTATGTCTTTCCATATTGCTTCTTCAGTTCTCTGGACAAAAGGGTTGGCATTCCTAAGCAGCAGGATAATAACCAGACACAGATGCAGAGTCCACTGGAATAGGATCTTGTTCTGACCCGTCTAGCAATAGAGGGGTGCATGATAGCAAGGTACCGGTCAGCACTCATACAAGTGAGGAGGAGGATGCTGCAGTACATGTTGACTGAGATGACATAGGAACTAGCTTTACAGAGGAAAGATCCTACCCTCCAGCTCCCGTCTGACACCTCCTTGTCCACCCAGAACGGCAGTGTGATGAGGAAGATGAAGTCAGATGCAGCAAGGTTGATGATAAAGATGTCAATCAGTCTCTGGACCCGCCGCTTGAAGACCAAGGCTACTATCAGGATGGAGTTGCCGACAATGCCCACTAGGAATACAGCAGCATACAGGATAGGGAGGAAAGTAGACATATGTTGCAGATGCTGGTACTGACAGCTGTCATCGTAGTAGTAGTCATAGTTGAAAGTGACTGCAGTCACGGGTGAAAGCTGGGTGAGTTCCATTTCTGTCTGAGCTGTCCTCATCCCCCCCTCTGAGGAAGGCTCTGAAGTCCCCTTCCCCTCAAGGTCTTCTTTAAAAACATGTTAGCAAGTGAGGGGGGAGGAGTGGGGAGAGGGAGGAGAAGTGGTTTGGGTGGGGGTAAGCTCTACGCTTTTAGCCAATTGAATAGGCAACAGACAGCGACAAGAGTCTCTGATTAGTCAAAACCCTGTCTTCAGAATAACGTGTGCTCTTTTTTTAAATCAGGTTTAGTTTTACTGATTTTATCTTTTGCATTTGCCTGTATAAGCAAACCAAGTTTGGGTTTTGCTTTTGTTTTGGGGAGAGGGAAGGTAGTTTTCAAGATTCTGAACCTTTTCAGGACAGGATATTGCTAGTTTGCAGAGGTTTGAGACTGTACCAACTCAGAAGAAGTCAGATGACAGTGAATTTAGGTGCCACATTCCTTTTCTTTACTCAAAACGTTTTGTATAAATTGCTTTTCAGGGAAAATTCAACTTCTATGAGGCTTAGAGGCTTTTTTTGTCCCTTTGATTGTTCTTTTCTATTGAGAGTTATTCTCTCATAGGAAAATTTTAAGGTGAAAACTTTTAAAACTAACGTGTCCTTTCCGCCCTGTACTTAGTTGTTCTGCATCAGTCCCAGGCTCTCTGCTACTGTGCTAGTGCAACACTCCTGCCCTGCAGCCCCTCCAGTTTCCCTAGCCCTGGGCTCCCCACACCCAGCTTTATGAAGGTATTAGAGACTTAAGAGGACAGTTTTCCAGTGTGTCACATATTCTTCTGTAATTTGAAAGTTCACTTGATGTTCCCATCCTCACACAGGCTTCCTTATCAGCCACAGTCCTGGTCTCCAGAGCAGTGGTTTGTTCCTTCTCCTGATCGCACAGCCTGCCTGGGTTTTGAGATGCTGTTATATACAGTGCTCTCTTCTCTTAAAGAGCTCTCATTTCCTTCATCTTTCAGTCACAGTATCCATATCGCTCCAGCTGTGACTTATGCTGAAAGGGCTGTCTGTAAGGTTTCATAAATTGAATGAAAATTCTCAGTTTTTAAACTACTGAATTCATTACAGCTTTGTCAGTGCGTAATAATATGAAAATTCTACTACTGGTCTTCATCATCCTTCCTCTCTTCTGCAGATAAATTAATTTTCTCCTTCCCCTCCCTCCCACCTGCATCTGCACAGACCAGACTCATCTTCAGGATTCTTAAAGCTTTGAGCAAATTGCTTACTGGAGCATGCTTGTGCCTTGGGATGGTAGATCCATCTATCTATGACACCACAGGCAAAGAGCAACTCCAGATTGCATGGACAGCAAATAAGTCCCACCAGTGCACAGTGGGTGCACTCAGATTTGCTCTGCCAGTGCTCAGGTTATGTTATTCTGTGTGGCAGGTACCTGGTAGACTTCCAGACACCTGAAAAAGCAGCCACTGGCTATTAAATGACTGGCTGCTGGGTCAAGGGAAACTTAGGTGGGCACTCTCTCTTGTGTAGATATGCTGATGTCTAATAAGGAGATTATTATATACAACTGCACTAGTAGACTCTAGCTGATTATTTTTCATGGAATACGTAAGGATTTAATTATCTTAGTGAGAATAATTCACCTATCACAAACTCAGGGAAAAAAGATCAAGGTGTATAGAAAAACCCTGGCTTATATTGTACCGATGTGTATGCCACAGATGTGTGAACCTGTAAGGAAATGTAGGCTAAAAATCTTCTTGACATCTGAAGAATTACAAAATATGTATCGTCTTTTCAGCTAAGAGTTGTATAAAAATGCCCAAGTATCTTACAGTTTGCAGAAAATATTTTGGATTAATTCAGTGTAGAGGTGTGTTTTGTATTATCTTTGCTTATTTCTGCTTCGAGGAATGTGGTTTAAGTTTTTTTTTTTTCTTCCAAGAAGCACTGGGAAATAGAGGCATTCTCTTTCAGTCAGAACTAGAGCAGAACATCAGCTGAACCCTCCATCTGCAGTATAACAGTTCTGCCTCTTGCAAAGATGGACCTACATGTTACTTTTCTCTGCGCTTAGATCCTAACAGCTTACACCCAGTTGCAAACTTTAGAAATGAGGCACAAACTTCTCTCCCTTCATGTAACACTATTGCAGACTCTTTCTTTAAATTCACTCCCTCCCTCTCCCCATCCCAGAGCAGGCAAAAAAAAAAAAAAAAAAGACTAACATTTATTAAGCTTAATGGAACCATAAAGAAAAGTGTAATAAGTTCATGTATGCTCGTGTTTGTGGCTCCTCACTTTGTTGTTTCCCTATAGGTTAAGCCTCATTTACCAAGATAAAAAAATCAGCTAGTAAACCTTTTCCAATAGTGATCAACTCTATTCTCCTGAATTTGCCCTGTATTTCTTGAACACTTGAAATAGACCTGTGGGTGTTGCTGTGCATTGTAATACTACAGATGTGGCACTTCCTTATATGGACAGAAGATTTGCAAAGATAATATGAAGCATTGTCATGAATAATGAAGCGATCCGTAATTATCCAAGTGAAGCAGCAGCAGGAGTACTTGTCAGTAGTCCATAAGCCTTGTGGGTTTTTTATGTGGTATTGATTCACTTAGGGTGTAAGGTAGGGTCTTAACTGTTCCTAGAGCTCATTTCCCTGAGGTAGATCAAAGCTCTCAAAAACACTCAGCACATAGAAATTCCCCTCAGAACACTTCTGCATAGATACTCCAGAAAGCTGAGTACATGATGTGCCAAGATCCAAGAGATGCGGTGAGATGTTTTCTCACAGGGGGGACAGCCTCCACCCTCTCCTCACACCTTTCCTAGATTTCCACAGCACTTCCTCCTCCCAGACCTTTCCAGACATTCATAAACTGTTTTCCTGAAGAAAATTTTCTGCTGAAGCAACAGCTATTGGGTGTATATTCATCCATTTGGGACACACATCTTGTGCAGCCCTTGATGCAGCTCTGAAAAAAATGCCACTGCTTGGTACTGAGTAGTTTTGAACTTGAGAATGAACCTAAAGCTTTTGTAACTGCATGCTCACTGTAATCACAGCACGTGTTCGGCCAGTTGTGCTTCAGAGCACCCATTTCTCTGATGGCCTTGCCTTTCTCAAATGCACTTGTGAAGTTTGTTGTGTCAATGTTTGCACCATTCCTTAAATCTGTCTCATAGGAAATACTAAGAGATTTCCAACAGTAGCAAGGGAGAAATTTCATGTCTTTGGTTACCATTCTGTAATGCTTATGATACCTATATTATGGTAGCCTTCTAATTTTGTGGCAAAATCAGTAAAAGAGACGTACACCAGAAGTACCTGCTCAGGAAGTGTACAGGGTTATTGATTTAGTTTGTTACACACACATCCCCTTAAAAATTTTTGCATTTGAAGCATTTCTGGTAGCAAGGTGTGGGTTTGGGTTTTTTTCAATTTTTTTTACATTATTTTACGGATCATTTAAATGTGGTTTTTATCCCAACTTGTACGTGTGCTTTTATATAAGCACATCAATCTGGCTAAAATAACCTACGTATCTGTAAATTATTAATGATGATAAATGCTGAGAAGAAACAGAGGTTCACTTAGCTGTAAAAGAAAGCGTAGTAGTTTCTGAATGATTGGACTTCAGAAACATGTAAGGAATAGAGATTTGCAGACCCAGTTAAAAAAAAAACCAACCAAAGAACCCACCAAATTGGCTGAAACTGCCCCACTATAGTAGGACAGGCTCAGAAATAACCAGATGAATGCTAACCAACAGAGTTTCACCCCTGAACAAAGAGGAGGGGGTAGAACTGATTCAGGTAAAACTGGGCACTGAGACAATGCATCGACATGGGTTGAAATAGTTTCATACCGAGAGCAGTGGTCTACAGAGTGCAGCGCAGGAAAAAAATATTTTTTATACACCCAATATAATCAATACTTTAAAAATACTTTTAAAATAGTGTTTATTTCCTCTTTATCTCATCCTTTTTTCATGGGTAATTTGTGTGTGTTTTCTAATATACATAATACATTAGTACAGTTGTACTTGTGTAAATTAAAAAAAAAAAAAGAAGTGCACACTCGAAAAGTTTTTACTGATAAAACGTTTTGGAGACCACTGACTTGGAGGACAAGTATCATTAAATAGAAATGATGCTATACATCATATTTGGAAGAAGCACATCTCTAGAGGGTCTTTTCTCTGTTAAAAATATAATTACTTTAGGGTTCTCTCAGCCTACTGTGTTCTGTGCCACAGGTAGTAAAATACAGAAGACAAAAATAAAACCAAGGAGACATTGTAAAGAGGTTTGAGGGGAATCCATGGGATTTTCTGCTCATTCTGGCTATGTGAAATGCTCAAATGGTGCCTAAAACACAAAAGCTAAAACTGCCGCTTTTATTATTACAGAGAAAATATTTCTTGGCAGAGGCAATATGTTGTAGTAAGTTAACCGGTAGCAATGGAAGAAAAAGACTTTTGAACACCTTTTTCAGGTCTGAATCAATAACTTCTGAAGCGAATGTGCTATATGAAGAAGGTTTTTCCATTTCTCATTTCCTGTATGAACTTCATTTAATACAGATGGTGCTACCTCCTGCAAATGTTTACTTCTTAGACTGTGAGAGCTAAAATTAAACAAATTTTGTATGACACACTTTTTCTTTTTTTTTTTTTTTTTCAGCATATCTGGCCATTGATTTGTTTCTTTCTTTGTTTTGTTTGCAGCCCTCTAATGTTAAACTCTGTGTCAGTGCCCTAGAAGTTGTTAGAGGTCCTAGCTAATGCACATGATCGGGTCTGCTAGGTAAGAAGCTTCTGTTTTGCAAAAAGCAGGAACAGCATTTAAGCTGTAGCTGTCAGTGTTATTCCCTTTGTGCTTTCATGTGAAAACTGCCAGTTTCTGCACAAACTTGTACTTTGAAAACCTTCCCAAAAGATCCAGTGGTTCTGCAGAGGCACACTGAGGAGGTGTGAAAAGCAGGGAAAACGAAAAAAGATCGGTGTTGGCAGTGACTGACTCTGTGTGTGTTTGTAATGTTTTTATTGGGTTACTTTTATTATATGGAGGGGTATTATTCCGGAAAATAGATCTCCAAGTGAAATCCGTGGAGTATTTGAAAGAAATAAAACGAAAAGACATCTCTTCTTTTTCTGAGCACCTTCACACACATGATACTGATCAGGACAGCCCATAGTCTAATTCAGTAATGGAAGTAGCAATGGATGCAGAATTTTCCAGAATTGATTCTCATTTTCATGAGAATAAATCTTTTAGGAGAAAAACCTATAGATTTGCCAGTGTTAGGTAATTCACTGTGATTTCCAATAAATGGTTCCAATTCTGCTTATCCCATTGCTTAGAATAGAGAGGTTTGGTTTCATTGTGTTTTTTTTTTCTTTTAACATTTTTTATCTTCAACTTGTCATATTTTTGCTATGTGTATGGCAAAGACTGTTACTGGGGTTTTTGGTCCCTGTTGCCATTAGATGTATTTTATGGTCTTGCAACTCCTCAGCTCTCTCTAAATTGCATTGATTGACCTTCTGTGATACATTTCAGTGAAAGAGTTTTACTAATTGTTCAATGATTTTCATGTCCCTTTCCAGGTTTCTCTCTTACTTCTTCAACATGTCAAAACTAGACACACTTTCAACAGCCAGCAGGGACTCTAGATGTGATACGACTTCTTTCTTCCTTGCGATTTCTCTGTTTATACAACTGAGGAAAGGTGGGGTTTTGTTTCATGTCAGGTAAGTATAGCCTCCACTCTTTGCTCTTAAATTAATGAGCTCATTGATGACCTTACTGAAATGTATGTTTGCTTGCCCCCAGCTGCCAGATGATCAGGTCACCCTGTACCACTGCCTTCGCCATGTCATTATTTACCCTTCCCTCAGACCTCGTGACATCTGTGAAGTTTATCAGCGGTACTCTGCTTTCTTCCAGGCCATTGATAAAAGATGTTAAATATTTTAGAGTCTAGCGTAAATCCCAGTCAAGCAGCAGCATACAACCTTGTAGGACATTTACATTACGAGGTTCTGGTGAGATGGTCCCATGATCTGGAAGGGTGGGGTGCATAGGCAGAGGTTTCTTAAATAAAATTTCTAATTATTTTTTTAAATAAAAAAAATAAACAATAATTGTCTTGTTGCACCAAATCAGAGAAGTTTCTTATATCATTGCTTTCACTTTTGCCATCCTAGCTTCTTACCTTGCTGCAAAAATGCTTCCTGTCCGCTGTGGGAGAGGAGTTAGTTGAGATCATTCCCCAGAAAGCTGCAGAAATGTGAAAACCTTGGACTGATTCTGTTTTCTCTGAGGATTTGTTTGCTAGTCTGGAGGTTGGTAAAATCAAAACTGGGTGTGGTAGTGCCTCAGCTCAGGGAGTTGTTAAGCTTATTTAAGAGTCCTTTTGTAATTTGTGTGGGTATGTGTACCAGGGATGGGGGGAAATGTTTATTTTGGGGTGTGAGCCAGTGTTGTCGATTTTTGTGCTTTTTACTAAATCGTTTTTTCCTTACTTTATGTTTTCCCCAAGTCACTCAGCCAAGTACCCTATTTTAGCAAGCAATCAAGCAAAAAGGAAAGAAAAGTGAGCCTTAGGGCTGCAGGGGGAGACCAAATTATGAAGTTCAGTAATGAAGTTGCAGAAACCAGAGTTCGCAAAGTGGGTTTTTGAGTTTCTGTAAAAACTGATGGCTGCTGTAGTGCGTACAGCACGTTGGGACCGTGACTCCAGATCCACCCCAAATGCCTCTATCTTGCAGATGTGCAATTTCGGCATGAATCGGCGCGGCGCGTCAAGCCGGCGACGGATGGTGTGAGGCGTGGTGCGGGGATGGACCGCCGCGGTCTGAGCTGAGCCGGGCCCGCGTCAGCAGCGGGGCCCTGCCTTGGGGTCCCCAGCGGACACACGGGTGACTGGGGTGGTGGAGGGGGCAGGTGGGCTGCTCCGCGGCGGGTGCTGGGGAAGCCCGTGGGCGTCGAAAGGTTGAGGGTTGGCTGGAGAGAGCCGCTGCCAGGCGGCAGGGGCTGGGGGAGGACTACAGCTCCCGTGGTGCCGCTGTGCCGGCGCGCCGGGGCCGCTCGGGAAGAGGGCGGGAGAACTACATCCCCCATGGCGCCCCGCTCGGCGGAGAGGGGTGGGGTGCGGCGCTGCCCTGGCCCTGGGTACAGCGGGGCGGAAACGGACCGGGCCGGGGTCGGGGCTGCGAGGCGGCGATGGGCGGTGGGTGTCGAGTCGCGACGGAGCGGTCGTAGCGTTGAAGGGGGCTGTTGCTGAGTGTGGGAGGGAGCGGAGGGGTGGCTCTTTCGAGACGCTTTCCCCGGTTTCTCGCTCTGCCAGCGGCGCCCGGTGCCCCGGCGGCCCCGCTGAGCGTTGCTGCCCCTCACAGGGATGTCGCCTGAGGGGCCGGAGCGGGGGGGGGGGGGCGCCGGGGGGGGGGGGGGCGGCCCGGCCGTTTCCGCGGGGAGGTGGAGCGGCGGGGCCTCTGGGGCTGCGGCGGCCGGGGCCG